>JXTB01000221.1:510196-525472 GCA_002914805.1 Parasponia andersonii | reverse complement strand
ATGTTCGTATAGTATTACTATTCACAAATGTATTCTTTGTCCCTTTCACACACCAAGCTCTCTCTCTCTGAGGGTACTGAACCTTTACACTGCATAGGAGCCCTTCCACAAATATTAGTACAATATTATAGATCATTTAACAATCAGAATGAGTAAATTACCATGAAATTGATACTAGTTGCTTGATTTGTCTATCATGCAATATGAATATGTTTATTATTGGCTTATTATGTATGTGAGAAACTTGGGCATCACAAGAATAACATAAGATCACCTAATGTGGGTTGAATTTGTATAGGATAGGAATATACCAATGTGACTTGTGCAACCTTTGTATTAGAATAACTAAACTTAATGATTCTTGTCAATTTATGTTAGGAAAAATATATTAGCTTGCCTAGGTATTTTCACTTATGTCTTGGAAATGAGTTTCTGAATATATTTGAATTCCTAGTTGACAACTCTAGTGGATTAATTAATATGAGAGGGGAATTAGGATATTGTGTGATTAAAGAATGGTTAGAAAATTAGTAAACCTAGACATTTTTCTTAGTGATTTATCTTCTATTCATTTGCATGATAATTTAGTTTCTTTTATTTTATTTCTTCAAAATATATATTTCGGTTGTTTGGATAATATTAGAATTGACTAATTTTAATACTTAGCTTAGACTTAATAATCAATCCTCATAGGATCAATATTTTAACTCCTAAATTTATATTACTTGTGACAGTATATAATTTCACGAGAGTGTATGAACTTATATTTGCACATTTCAACCAAAACTTTTTTGGCGTTGTTGCCAAGGACTGAAGACCTTGGAGAGGAATTTTTTTGCCTACAATCGCTAAACCAACAATTTTCAGCAAAAGAGTTACGTACTTGCTCATGAAAGAAAGAAACAAGTTTGGGGATGTGTAACTCAAAAGCAAACAAAAGAAACAAAAAAAATGAAATAAATATTGTACTAGGTGTTGGTGGAAGAAAGAAAAATTATGAGTTAGTGGTATATTGGTTGGTTTATGAAAGAATAGTTCTACATAAGTCCTAGAATTCATGTGTTTAAGGGTGATTTGAGCTCACTTTACCTGAATCATCATACCTTCACCTAAGCCAACATTACAAGCTTAATGAAGACCTCTTGATCCTTGGTGTTATGTTCATCTAAATTAGTAGAGATAGATTTGAAAAATAAACTTATGGAACTTGATTAATATCTTTGAGATTTGTACTTAATACATGTTTGCATAAACTTATCTGAATCTAATACAATGATAGGAGAAAGGTATACACAAACACACATAGAAAATCTAATTTGAAATAGGACATGCTCTTGAGTTATTCTTAAAATCTAGCTAATATTTGTACTTTCTTTAAGTTAGTTTATTATATGAGTATTGAGGAACCAATTAGAAATCATCAGTGTCGGTATAATATCTCTTATGTATTTTTAGGTGTTTTTCTTTTTCTTTTGCTTGAGGACTAGAAAAATATTAAGTTTGGAGGTGTATTAAGTCCATAAAAATGAAGTTATCTAGTGTTATTTTGCCTAAAATTTTTCTATGTTCTTATTTATTTTAAGTTCATCAATTGTTTTCCTTGTTATTTTGATGTTTTACTTATTTATGTACATAGGAGAATAAATTAAGGGACTTTGATGTGAATTAAGGTGAATTTGTATCTCACAAATTGGTTTTCAAACTAGTGGTATCGAAATTGAATTTGATACAGACGTAACGTAATAAAAATGAGGCAAATTGGAGCCAAAACAAAGAAATGGCATACCCGAAAAGCTGTGGCGCCAAAACTATAGTGCCAACTCTCGGGAAGTTTTGATGCTACAATATCAAAAGTGGTGTAGTGGCACCACCGTACACATCCTAGGTCAATAATAGACGACTAAGATCAACTTTTTGAGTATCCAAGGGTTTAGATTTGGCCTATCTTAAGTTTACCAGAGCCACCTCTTTAAAAGTACTATATTTTGGGGTTGTTAGAGGTATGTTAGGATAGAAAAAAAGAGAGAGTAGTAGCCATGGAACGAGAGGAAGAAGAAGATGAAGACATACTCCAACCAAGTCCATTCCTTGATTTCCTCAACAATATCAATACCATAGTATATTTTTAGCTTTTTCTCTTCATTTTCTTGTGAATTTTTCTTTGTATTTTCTATATTTAGAAAGTATTTTTCTTTGTAGTTCAGAGCAAATCCGAATGAGAGAATTCAAGGGAATAAGAGTCAAGCTTGGTGAAGGAGCTTAACAATATCCCTGAATACGTTCAAACTTTTCTAATGGGGAATTCTTTAAAATTTTTCTCTTTGATTTTGTATTTCTTCAATTCAGTGGATTATACTATCATTATTCTCAATTTGTATCATGTACTAGATATTTCTTTGTCCAGTTTTACTATATGAACAGACTTAGTATCTTATGTTTGTTTATTTCTTTCCTTTTTTATTCATTAAATCTACCGATGAGTTATTTGTTTTACCATATGCTTATTACTTCTATTAATAGATCAATAAATAAGCTATTGAGTGAAACCTTTATGAACTTGGGAAAGGGAATTTAGGTTTGGACACACGTAGAATAGCATAAAATCACCTGATGTGGGGTGAGTTTGCATAGGATAGAAATATACCTATGTGACTTGTACAATATTTGTATAAGAATAACTAAACTTAATAGATCTATTCAATTTATATTAGGAGTAACATATTAGCTTAACTAGGTTGAAGAGCGAATAATCTGTTTGCAAACTTCATGTTGCAACATGACTAGTTTCATAATTATGTTACAACATGCGACTAAATATTTGATCTTAATAAGTTTTTTAGTATTTTCCATATTTTCCTTTTATATGTTTTAGGTCACAATTTGTATAGTTGTCAAAAATAAAAATCTGATCATATTAATGCATAGACGGATTCAATTGAGAAGGAAAGAGTAAGTGACTCTTTCCTAAATTAGTTTTGAGTATATGTTTATATTTCATAAAGGAAATTCCTTTAATTGAATATTTTATGTGCAATATCTTTCATGGAAGTTTCCTTAACTCATTCTACTGATTCTTATCGATTAAAGTTACTCTAATTCATGCTATTAGTTGTCAAATAGGTTTGAGTAACTTATTTTTTTATACCAAGAAAGTAATCTGAACGTTTCCTTTTATATTACAATATGACTGGGTTGACAGACCATTTTGCAACACATGGACAAAATTAGCAACTACTTTCTTGATCAATTTTCTAAGTTTAGTAACAAACTTGGCTAATCTTGCAAGTCTTCTAATTAATATTAAATACTCTTAATTGTTATTTTGCAGATCTTATACGTGAAGGCTTGCTCTCTTCTCTATTTAAAGGCCACTCAAGAGTAGATTTAGGTAGAGAGACCACTTATTATATTTTGTTGTATTGAAAGAAAAGTTTTTTTTTAGCCATATTTTAGACTTAGGAGGTGTCCTAGTCATTTAAGTGATAGTGCTTCGGGAGAGGTGCTGATTATCTTTGAGAAAAGATTGACTTCAAGTACCTGAAGGAATTTCAGAAGAACAAAGTCAACGTAAGACGAGTGGTTCTTGCTAGACAAGTTAGTGAAGGAATACATCTACATTGTGACAATCAAAAGAGGGAGTCTTTCTATTGTATAAGTCAAATTAGTGTTTGTATTCTTTTAAACTTTGCTAATAGTATTTATTCTCTAGGTGTGGCCTCTTGGACGTAGGTTATCAGGAGATAACTAAGCCAAGTAAAAATATCTTGTGTTATTTTTACAATTTCCACATTACCATCTCACATAATTAATTGGAAATTAATTTTATTCAGTAATACCTGATAAATGGACCTAACAATTGGTATCAGAGTGGGACATTAATATTTTTAGTGAGATCTTGTAGTATATTTGATCTAATTTTTTAGGTATGTCATTCCTTGCTGAAGGTGGGTCCATATCATACCCTCCACTTCTTGATGGCATAAACTACTCCTATTGGAAGGCATGCATGAAAGCTTTTATTAAGGCTCGTGATGAAAAAGCTTGGAGATCCATTCTTAGTAGTTGGAGCCTTCCAACTATTAAGGATGCTGAAGGGAAAGATATTATTAAACCTGAGTTAACATAGTCATCTGATGATGACAAACTTACTAATTACAATTCTAAGGCTTTGCATGCTATATTAAATAGAGTAGATGCTACTAGGATTAAGATGATTACAAATTATAAATCTACAAAAGAGGCGTGAAATATTTTGCAAACACACTTTAAGGGTTCTGGTGATATGAAAACAACTAAATTAATCATGTTAACCTCTAAAGTTGAAGAATTACGAATGGGAGAAGATGAAATATTATCTGAATATTTTACTAAGCTTAATGATATCTCTAATGAAGCTTTTGCTCTCGGAAAATTTTTTTCAGATACAAAGATGGTTAGAAAAATTTTTCGATCATTGTCTGACAGGTTTCAGCCAAAACTCACGACAATAGAAGAGAGCAAAACCCTTGACACCATGAAAGTTGAGGAGCTGATGGGGTCTCTTCAGACCTATGAGATGAACATTAAGCAGAGAAAAAAGGAGAAAACCATCACTTTAAAGGCTGCATCTGAACCAACTGATAAGGAAGGTGAAGAAGAGAGTGACGAGTTTGCCCTCTTATAAAAGTACTTTAGCAAGTTCTTGAAGAAGATGAGCAAAAAGTCAAAACTTGATGATTCCAGCAAAGGTAAGCCCTCTCCTAAACCTGATTTTAATAAGAAGAAAGGGATTCAATGCATAGAATGCGAGGAATATGGCCACGTGCAAGCTGAGTATGCCAATACCTTGAAGAAAAAGACAAAGGCTACGACTACTACATGGAGTGATGAAGAATATGAAGGTAGTCAAGATGAAGATGACAACCATATAAGTAATCACGTAGCATTTGGTGTTTCTTTGGTTTCAGATGATGTTTGTTCTTTACAGAAATCTGTAAGTCGTGTTGTAACACAGGCTACACAGAGCAGTTCTATTGCAACATCTGGGACAGAAAAGGATTACAATGCTAATTCTGACAGTGATGAATTTGAACTGAATGTAGAATTAATTCAAGCATCATATGAGAATATTTTTTCTCAATGGATTAAAATGGTTGATTAGAACAGATCACTTGAAGTAAGAATTTCTGCCCTTATTCAGTACAAGGATAATTCAGAAAAAAGTGCAGAAATTGGAGGCTTTGCTTGCTGAAAAAGAAGTAAACTAAAAGAAGTCTCGACTGAACTTGAAAGGACTCAAAAGTGTTGGGATTTTTTTCCTAAAAAGTAGATTTTTAATTTTACCCTTTTGAGTATAAACAACTTTTTCTTATATGCAATTATAATATTTGCTAGATTAAACTATCTTAGTTGAATAGTTTATTCATCTAGAAAAGATTACATGACTTTATATTGTATAAAGAAACAAATATGATTAAGTGTTAATTATGGAGAGACTTATTTCTTTATCTAAGTCTGAATGAAGTAGTTTACAATATATAAATAAAGATGGAATACTTTCTTTACTATAGGTTGTAGTGTTTATCTATCTCAATGGAAATGACGTGTCTCAAAGCATTGAAGTATCTGACTTCTGATAGAAACACTAATACAATATAAACAAGTTATGTTTATTGAACTAGACCAGGTAATATAAAGAATTAGAGTGTTGTAACTCAATTCTTATATTATTACAAACTAGCTCTTAGTATATAGATCTTAATCCTTGATGTTTGACTGGACTTGCTTTCATGGGTTATAGCTTTTTGATTTGTTAAAAGACTAACCTCTATGAAATTAGAGGTGAACTCTGGCATATTGGAGGTTATGGCTTATAAATTGATGGGAACACCAAATAGTTAAGGACACTATATATTAATGCCACTTTAGGTTCTTTCAAGATTCATGGAATAATTAAAATCTAAGATCTTAGTATTCACTTTGTGAATTGGTTTATAATTTTGTCTAAATAGCCATTGAAAACCAAATTATCGACCACATTATTCCTTGATAGAAAGATGGTAACTTAAAGGTAAATAGGTGTTGGAGGGGTATTACGGTAATTTCTCTTATCCAACTACGGCATTGTATAGGGATTCTATATATGGTATAGAATATGCTAGATGGGTCGGTCAATCAAGGTTAGTTGATTAAATCTCTATAAAAGACATGACATTTAATCTAAGAGTGCAGTATTAGACCTTTAGTGGAGTGTCCCCTTTACTAATAATATTTATATAAATACCATAATAAGAGTTATTATGTATTTATCATATCATTGGAGCTTAGATTATTTGGATCTATTAGATCCCTTGTCTAGGTCAATTAAGTTCATTTATTGGTTTAAGGTATTTGTGAAATTAGTTTCATGAAACTGTGTAAAATAATGATTCTACACAGAAGTTGGTATTTTTATAAATAAGTTTCATGAGTTCGACATATTTATAAAAATACACCCAAAGCTCAAATTGGAGAACAAGCCTAATCCTCATTGGACTAGGGTGGTTAGCAGTTTTTGGTCCCATATATATAAGATATATGATAGAAAAAAACGGTAACTCTTAGAGAGTCACATGCATAAACATAGGGAGAGAGGGAGAAAAATCGGTAAAGACTAAGAAAGAGAGGAAGAGAAAAAGTTTCCTACTATCTCACATCCCGGTGTTCCATAGGATCAAGAAACATTCTTGATCATTCTCCAATAAAGGTTTTGACTTGGTGCTCACTCGCCTCATCATCTAAGAGCAAAAGTATAGACAAGAAGATCTAGGTTTGGAGGTTTGATCACCATCAATAAGGAGATCAAGGAGGAACACGCTACAAGATGTAAAGCTTAATCTCTTCTCTAGGGTTTTGTATCTAGATTTGATTTATGTTGTACATGATCCTGTATATGATGCATGTGTTACATGGTTATGAAAACTGTTTTCATGTAAAATTTTAAAACCTAAATTTGCTAATTTTTCTACTGCGTTCATGATATGATCATGTATTTTCCATATCTGCATGCATGCACGATTTTCCTAAATGTCAGGTCAGTTTTAACAACAAAAAGTCCTTAAAAATGTTGAATTCAAGGACTTCTAATTTGGATCATATTCTGACAATTGGAAAATCTAGTTCTGATCATAAAGGACTCTTTTTTAAAGGTGAGCACTCTAACTCCAAAACTGTTTTTATTAAGAGTTCAGTTTCTAATTCGCTTGCAGGAACGAGTATCGATGTTGCACCATAGAATAAAATTGCTTCTCCATCACAAGTTACAGGTAATCTTGTTGATGTTGCAACACACCATAAATCAACAATATCTAGTTCGACAGGTAAGTATGGTAAGTTTATTCCAACTTGTCACTTTTGTGGTGTTAAAGGTCATATTAGACCTCGGTGTTTTACATTGATGAATTTTTTAGAAAATAAGTATTTTCACACATGATTCCTTTCTAAAGAAAAACATCTAGGAAAAAGATAGATCTTTTGAATAAAATAAGAAAAGATTGGATTTAAAAATCTGAACTGAATTATTTTGGAGTTTTAACTTGTTTTAGAACATATACTACTAATGCTTGGTACTTTGATAGTGGGTGTTCTAGACACGTGATAGGTGACAAATCCATACTGGAAATTTACAAGGAAGATGCTTCTGGTGTTTTCACTTTTGGTGATGGTGTGAAAGGAAGAGTTCTTGGAAGAGGAACTCTCAATGTTGAAGGATTCCCTAGATTGAAGAATGTTTTGCATGTTAAAGGACTTAAGGCTAACCTGATTAGCATAAGTTAGATTTGTTATCAGAATCTTCATGTTAATTTTACCCGTGATAAATGTGTTGTCATGGATAAAAGCAAGAACTCTATTTTAGAAGGATTGAGATCCACTGACAATTGTTGTACTTTGACTAATCCATAAACCTATAATAATGTATCTATGAATGAGATTGATTTGTGGCATGAAAAACTGGGTCTTTTGAATTTTAAAATGTTCAAAAGAATTGTCTCTACAAGAGTTATTCGAGGATTATCAAGTCTTGGTAAAAAATCACCAGGTATATGTTGACCTTGTCAAATTGGAAATCAATTGAAGATTACATACAAAGTTGTACGACATGTTACAACATCGAAGGTGCTGAAGCTACTTCATATGGATCTGATGGGTCCTATTCAAGTAGAAAGCATTAGAGGTAAGCATTATGTCTTTATGGGTGTGGATGATTTTTCTAGGTACTCTTAGATAGATTTTTTAAGAGAGAAATCTGACATATTTGAAGCTTTCAAAACATTATGTGTGAAATTTAAGATTGAGAAAAATTGCAATATTGGTAAGATAGTGAGAATTCGGAGTGATCACAGTAAAGAATTTGAAAATATTCTCTATACTAATTTTTGTAATGAACATGGTATTTCACATGAATTTTCCGCACCTAAAACACCTCAACAAAATGGTGTAGTAGAGAGGAAAAATAGGACTTTGTAGGAAATGGCTCATGTCATGCTCAATAGTAAGAAGCTAATGGATGTAGGTGTTTTTCTGGGTTATTCAAATAATAGTAGAGCTTATTGTGTTTATAACATGAGAACTCAATCTATTATGGAATCTACTAATGTTGTTGTTGATGATCTTAAAGATTTCACAAATTTTTCACAAGAAGATGAAATTCACAGCTTTACTGATGAAGCTTTTGTTGATCCTGTTTATGATTCATATGTTATAACTCAGCCTGATGCTGCTACAGGACCAGACAATCCTGTTACAACATTAGGATCAGATGTTGTAACATCCCCTGGATAGAGAGACACTTCATCCGCTAAACCTTCAGTGGATATTCATGATCCAATCAGAAGAGAACCATCATAAAGGGTAAAGAAAAATCATCCTTCTGATCTTATTATAGGTAATCCTGATGATGTAATGGTCACAAGGAGGAGAAACATAAATCTGGTAAAATATGTGTACTTTACCTCTATGATTGAGCCTAAAAATGTTAGAGAAGTCCTATTAGATGAATTTCTGGTAAAAGCAATGCAAGAGGAATTAGAACAGTTCATTAGGAACGATGTGTGGACACTTGTACCTAGACCTAGGAATTCTAATGTGATTGGGACCAAATGGATTTATAAGAACAAATTTGATGAATTTGGTAACATAATTAGAAACAAAGCTAGGTTGTTGCCAAAGGATACACACAAATTGAGGGCATTGATTTTGATGAAACATTTTCTCCTGTTGCTAGATTGGAATTTATTCGCTTACTTCTTGCCATTGCATGTCTCATAGGCTTTACTTTATATCAAATGGATGTAAAAAGTGCATTTTTAAATGGTATTTTGAATGAGGAAGCTTATGTAGAACAACCTAAAGGTTTTGAAGATCCATATTTTCCTAACCATATTTTTAAACTCAAAAAGGCACTATATGGATTGAAATAAGCATCTAGGGCCTGGTACGAAAGGTTAATAAATATTTTTATTGGAAAAGGCTACAAAAGAGGGGGAGTAGACAAAACTTTGTTCATTAAGCACTTTGAATCTAGTATTATTGTTGCTCAAATATATGTTGATGACATTGTTTTTGGTTCTACATTTGATAATAAAGAAGGAGTTCGAGATGAGTATGGTAGGCTAGCTGACATTTTTTCTAGGTTTGCAGGTCAAGCAACTTGAAGATGGGATTTTCATATCTCAATCCAAATATGCCAAAAACCTTGTAAAGAAATTCGATTTGGAATCTGCCAAACACATGAATACTCCCATAAGTACTAATCTCAAGTTGACCAAAGATGAAAATGGTGTTGATGTTGATCCAACGCTCTATAGGAGCATGAAAGGAACTCCACTGTATCTTATAGCCAGTCGTCCTGATATTTCCTATAGTGTTGGTGTTTGTACTAGATATCAATCTAGACCTAAGGAGTCTCATATTCTTACTATAAAAAGAATCATTAGATATGTTAACGGGACTGTTGATCATGGAATTTGGTATTCAAAGGAAACTAATATCATCTTGTTAGTTATAGTGACGAGAGTGGGCAGGAAATGCTGATGATAGAAAAAGTACAACTGAAGGTTGTTTCTACCTAAGGAACAACCTGATTTCATGGCACAGCAAAAAGTAGTACTCCATCTCTTTGTCGACTGTCAAAGCTGAGTACATTGCTGCTGGGACTTGTTGCACACAACTGTTGTGGATGAAACAGATGCTAAAAGACTATGGTATTGAATTGGATAATTTAGTAGTATATTGTAATAACACTAGTGCTATCAATATTTCTAAAAATCCAGTGCAAATTCTAAGACTAAGCATATTGATATTCGTCGTCATTTCATTAGAAAATTGGTTGAAAATAATGTCATTATTTTGGAGTATGTTGCAACAGAGAACCAGCATGTAAAAACCCAATTTTTTTAGGGGTAGAATGGTCATTTGACCATCTTTTAAACAAAAAAAATCTTTTTCTTCTCTTCTTCTTCTTTCTCGTCTGACCCCCCCTCACTGTTTTGCTCTCTCACTCTCTGCCTCTCGTCTCTCTGTCACACACGGCCGAAAGGGAACAATAGCCACCGGCCACTGAGAAGCTCGCCACCACCCGCCACAGAAGCTCACCATTGAGACAAGGCTGCTACTAGAGCAATGTAGCCATTCATCGCTCGTATCGCCGGAAAAACGCGAAGCTCAGCCGCGGCTCCGTCGCTCACTGGCGGTGATTCCGACAACAAAAAGTCGCGAAAATGTGGCATTCGAATCCTCATCATGGGCTTTCTCTAGGTATATATATCCCAATCCCATTTTGCCTGGTTTGAAAGTTGCCATTTTGGGGTATTTTGAGTTTCAAATTTTAGTTTTCGATCCGACTGTTAGATTTCGGTTTTGTTGTCATTTTTGGAATGTACTCGGAAAATGGTGAAGTTTGATATATATATATTGTGTTGTTTGGTGATCGGCACGAAAATCGACATTGGACAGTCGAGATTTTGTCTCGTTTTGCATGCCACCGGTCCAGTGTAGGCCTAGACCTGAATTGGACAAGCTTTATGTCTAACCTAACTATTTTGGGTGCTAGGAATTCAGTGAAGGGGTCTGTTTTGGAATTGAAGCTCCAGTGAGAAGTTGGTTTTTCGAAAGAGGACGACCGAGGGCGTAGAATTGGTTCCCGACCCTCCGAGCAATCGTTCAACGGCACCTTGAGCTTCCAATAGCATGGTATCACTATTATAGCGAGGTAGGGGTGCAATTACCAAGTTTTATACTTATTTTAATTTAAAATGTGCATTATGACCTATTTCTTGAAAATGTCGATTTTTCATGGATTCAATGGTTTGATTGGATATTTGATAAATTTCTGAACTGTTGAGATATATCGGATCATTTTGGGATTAGATTGTATGATTTTTATGCAGGTTTAAAATTTTGGTTTTGGGAAAATACAGCTGTTATGCTGCCCAATTTTCTGTAAATCCCAGAATAATACCAAATGAGTTTTAAAGCATGATTTCTTGATATTCTTGATGCACTATGATATGTTGTACCTACCATAGGATCACATATTTGAGTTCAGTTTTAGCATCATGGTATTTAGATCGTTGGCAAGTTACTGCAGCGCTAGGTGAGAGACCTAGGCCTCTGTGCAGGATTTGCTCACACCTCCGGGTAGTGTCAGGATGCTGGGTACCTCTCTTACAGAGGTATTACAGGACTGTGATGAGAGGATGAGAGCTCATGCATATACTTACACTTGGTTGATTTAGGATATGTACAACATGGTGGGTTTGGTTTTGTTTGAAACAGGATTATGATTTTGGGTTTTGGTTTTAACAACATGGTTGAGACTTAAATTTTGGTTTTGGATTATATGATCTAGATTACCTTCTAAACTTGTTTTTTTACTAGGTTTTGGAAAGGTGCTAACCATGCAGGTTTGAAAAGTTGCATTCATACCAAAAAGGGTAATTGAAATTCCTACTAAGCTCTCGAGCTTACCCCATTCTTTTTCCCTTCCTTCAGGTGATCACTCATTCGAGTCAGTCGCCTCGATGGCCAGGCAAGTCGCTTAGCTTAGGCTCATGGTCTTATTCCTCCTTAGTTGGTACTTTTTTTTGTCTCACTCTTTCTCCGTGTCTAACTGTTTAGCCACGTTCTTTGAGTCTACCAAGTGAATCTATGAGGATATATTTTGTGATGCCCAAGATTCTCACATGCATAATAAGCCAATAATAAATATGTTCATATTGCATAATAGACATATCAAGTGACTAGAATTAACTTTACAGTAAATTTCTCATTCTTTATTGTTAAATGCTTTCAATATGTGTTATTGTACTAATATTTGTCGAAGTGTTCCCATGCAGTGTAAAGGCTCAGTACCCTCAGAGAGAGAGAGCTAGGTGTGTGAGAAGAACAAAGAATATATATTCATGAATACAATACAATGTGCTCATGCATTAAAATCAAGTTTGATAATAACTAGGTAAAATAGTAGATTTTCGGTAAAGTGCATTTTCACGCTTTTTGGAGAAAAATTCATTGTACGTTTAACACATCATAGCTTTAATTCAATGTATAGGACTCACTTATAATATTTTATTTGTCAGCCCAGGTAAGCACAAGGTGGCAGTTATTGAACTGAACTATGTTTAATTACACTAAGCTAGCTTAGGTTTGGCTTAATCGCGTAATGTTAATTTTGTGCGTTCTATTAATTAGGCATTGATACTATGTTTGCATTATTAATTGGAGTCAAATTGAATTATTTTTATGTTTAATGATTGGTTATGGGACTAGATTCCAACAGATTACAATGAGATTTTCCATATAGGATCATAAGTCAAAGTATAACTAAATTTCAGCTTTTAAGCTAGGTTTCACCATTTTAGTCTACACTTGAGTTTATAGGAATGACCAACAATGTGGTGAGTAAGCCAATAATGATCTAAAGCTGGACACATGGATAGTTAGAGTGAAATACCTCTTAGAATTTAAGTTATGCCTTTTCTTAGCCATTAAGTATTGATTTTTGACCAAATCTGTTCATTTCCTTCCTCTTTCTCTCTGGCCACGTCTTGAACCACTCCAGCCACTTTCTATACTTCTCTCAGTTCCCCTTAACCATTTCCAAGAGTTTCCAAGTGGTAGAACTCAATTTGGAGCTCAAGAAAGCAAGATAGGTCCAAACTAGTCAAGGTAATTCTACTAGTTCTTCTTCCTAGGTTTTGTTTTGTTATTTCAATTCTCCACTTGATATTACTTAAGTAATGTTTCCTCTTGAGTCTTAAGATCAATTTAAAAGGCTTAGAAATCAATTTTGTGGAAGTAGAAGGCAAGAGCTTCAACAAAAGTTTAAACTAGTCAAGGTGAGCTTTTTGTGGAATTTAGAATTGGTAATTTATTTCTATTGCTTTAGCTCTTGAATTAAAGATTTTATTTGATGAATTAAGGTCTAAGGAAACCTTATATATTGCTGGAAACACAGAATTTAAGTGGACAATCAAATTCAGTCTTAAAGCCCCAAAGTTTGCTACTTGTGGATTCAAGTGTTTTCAAGTGTTTCCATTGTTAGAATAAGTTCCCCAAACTTGTAATCTGATTTTATAAAATTGAAATGTATATTTTGTTGATCCCATGATGTAAATATATTTTTTTTATTACTGTTTAAGATAATAGAAAAGTGTAAAAGTGGTTTTAAACTTTGTCTAAACGAAATGAGTTCAAATGTACCTAGGTTGCTCTAAATGATCCTGTTTGAATTGTATATGTGGGAATTGGCTTATTGATTGTTATTACAGGTCTTAAACCATGATTTTAATCATGTGAGGATGTCCTAAAAATAGGGGAGGTACTGTCCAAATATTTTTAGAACCAAATGGTACCATTTAGAAGCTAATGGACTAGTTTTTATGAAAGTAGATGATATTTTAGTTCATTTTGTGATTAGGGTTCCTTCTTATGTAAAAGCTATGATTCGGTCTTATACTTGTTTTCTTTAAGCATTTTATATTGTTGTGATAATGTTAGTAATAAAATTGACATCAGATCTTCCACACACCTTGCCACAGAGGATACTGACCCTTTCCACTATTTTTTCTACCGGACACAAGGTAAGTGAAGATTTATTTTAACTGCATCACAAGAACAATAGTAGATACAAGATGTTTTCTTACATACTTATGTGTATTATTTCAATTATATGTTATTTATATTATTATTGTAAAGTTTACGGAAACATAAGTATGGCATGATCATTTAAGCATGATTTTCAAAGAAGTGAAGTTTTCCACACACTGGACTTAAAGTAGTACCATTGTACTAATTTTATGAGATATGTTTTAAGTACAGTATTTAGTCTGTTTGCGTTGGGTAATTATGGTTTGCACATGTATCCTTTCCACATAGGTGGGCACGGCTTACTGACTACTGTGACTGAGCATTATACTATGAGATTTATCAGGTGCATTATTTAGTCGGTCTACGTTGGGTAGGTATGGTTCACATTGGCCATGTGTTTCCTTCCAGCATAGGTGGGCACGGCCTACCGACTGCACAACTTTGTAATGTACTCAAGCGCCCTATAAAGAAATGTTTTCTAAGAAAAGTGCATCAAAATGAAAATTTATGGAAGAAAGAGTACAGTGGGAATTTCAATGAAGTTTATGCATGAAACATGTTCACGAGCATGCATGATCTTTACTTACTGAACATTAGCTCATTTAGTTACTGTGATGCAGATGATGAGATATATGATGTATAGAGTTATCGGTTGGCTAGCACGCTTTCTTGTGGCCATGATCATACAGATGTAGATGAGCTTGACTTGTGGGCGGTGTTTTATTTGTATTTTGTTATTCTAGTGTGTTGTAAATATTACTACTGATATTCTAGACGAGCTTGACTTGTGAGCAATGTTTTCGTTGTATTTTGATATTTTGGTGTGATGTAAATATCTGTGACGCCCCCTAACTTAACTATATGACTATGTAGGTCAAACTAGGAAGCATTATTCTTTCATAACCCATATTTTTAGTTTTTGCAAAAAAGTGGGCCAAATTTAAACTTTCCAAGCTCTAAAACAAAAGAAACTATGTGACATTACTTTTTGAAAGTATCTTTATAAAATATACAACCAAAACTCCATATCTGTTTATCTTGCCATCAGTAGTAATATTTACAACACACTAGAATAACAAAATACAAATAAAACACCGCCCACAAGTCAAGCTCGTCTACATCGGTATGATCATGGCGACAAGAAAGCGTGCTAGCCAACTAGCAACTTTA
>JXTB01000221.1:459647-482043 GCA_002914805.1 Parasponia andersonii | reverse complement strand
AATTGACTCATAGGTTTACTTGAGATATAAACGAATGAATGTAAGTTACTTAAGAAAAGTTTTGAATAAGGATATTCGCATGTTTGAATACTCGGAAATCTTTGGTGTGTTTGAAGATTTGTGCTTCGTATTGTCACTAGAATATATTGCCTACAGAATGGAAATTTATATGATTGTTTGCTTTATAAAAACGTTTGAATTGATAATTTTAATTTAAATTCTATGTAGCTTGTCACTTTGTGCCTTGGGTGTTCAATGGTTCGAAATGCATATTTCTTCTAAGCTTGCTTTGATGTGGTTTACCTTGTTGGTTAATGCATGGTCCTTTGGTATTTTTGGATTGTTTAGTATAATGACTCATGTTAACTTAATTTCCCACGGTGTGAACATAATTGCATTGGAATTATGCAGGACTTGTTTGGTTGGGTTTTGCGCATTGTATGATTAGTTTTGGCCAGTCTCCCCAGTGTTGAGAAAACTTGGGAGGAGGATGAAAATTTTGATTTGCAAAATCAATGAAAGGCATTGAGTTATATGTCTTGGTTATAAATTTGATAGGTTTTGAGTTATATGCATTGGCTTATGTTTAACAAGCCTTGAGTGGTGTATTTGAATATGTGATATTCTTCTTGAAGATTTGATTCTAGCTTTCCAGTGTATGGAGTTTGTATATAGGTTAATTAGTTTGTTATACCTAGTATAAACCTTCATGAACTTTTAATGCTTATTTTAAAGGGTTAAGTAAGAATCGGTGTTTGTTTTACCCACTTTGAGAAAATGCTTTGGCAATGTTTCACACTTTAATATTTTTTAAACTACCCAATTTTTCCTTCCGTACATTTAAAAAAAAAACGTGTGAACTTTCAAGCTTTTTTAAAAAACTTGTTTAATTAGTTTGGAGAATATTTTAGAATTCTATAAAAATATTACTTTGTGTTTAGTTGTGACATGGACTGAGGCCTAAATTCCTTATTAATTTTGCAAAGAAAATCGACCATGGTAATTTAAATATGGTCTCATTTATTATTTTATCAAGTATGCATGGTTTATGTGATAAATGTCTATTTTGTTAGTTATGAGGAACAAACTAGTGTTTTTTTCAGGTATTCCATGTTTGTTTTACTGAATGGTTACTGTGTATCACTCAACCTTAAGTTGATGAGTGTGTTTACTAGAGATTTTCATCATATATGCATGGAGTAAAACTTTTACTAAATAAAGATGTTGAATTGGATCTAAATTTCCTTATTGGGTTTAAAGTAGATATAACATGGTTATTGTTATATGGCTAATGGTGATTGGACTGAGATCACTTATGGATTTTTATCTTAAGAGTCGTTGGACTCCACGTATATATTGTAAAGGGTACTCAAAGTTCAGGTGTGGTTTACCTCTAGCCAGGGAGAAACCATATTGTGAACTAGTGTAATATTCTTAGGCCCCAACACTTTTATATCCGATGTTTTCAAAGAAAAAAAATTATTTTAAAAATTGTTTTCAAAAAAAAAAAAATTTGAAATGAGGTTTCATAGGAGACAGGCGTCACTCGAGGATGGTACTAGGCAACCTATCCTGTTAGAACCTTATTTCTGGGGCATTAAGTGTGGATTTCAATTGTTATATATGTATATTTTTAGGACATTGGATTGTGTCCATGAGGTTTTCATTATATCAAGGACTTGTAGAGTCTTTGGGTCAGCATTCATTCTGATTTTCTTTAATGAGGCTTTACACTGGATAAAAGGTTTGAAATGCTTTTGAATCTTCCCATGTTTGGATGGCTGCATTTGAGATTGAAGTTTGTACTAATGTTTTGCATGGTGATTTCGTGTTTTGGTGTTCTAGTCTTGTATTTGACTAGAAGTGGTTTGTGTTTTGTGTTATTCCTCGCTCTAATCAAAGAACAGAAAATGGTTGTGAACCATTGATCTCAATTTGTCACCTCCAATCTCTAAACTCGTTTATCTTATGTGGTGTAACACAAGGATCCTTATTCTTTGTTTTAACTCTGTTCTATTGTGTTTTGTGCTTGAAATGAGACTCTTGTTAGAGTCATTGACTCGGAGATTGTCTAGGACTGGAAACTAGTTGCAGACAAATGGGTATGTCGCAGGAGATTATTTATCTAGTATGATCAGGGGGACGGTATTCTTGTATCTGAAATTTGGTCTGTTGTCCTAGTTTGGTTCTTTACAATCAGTGTTCAAAATCCTATGTTCTTGGTTTCTAGCCATGGTTATTATCGTAATCTTTTGATCACTCACATGCTTGATGTTGTCGTTTCCAACCATATGTGTTGAGATTCTTGTACTTATTGTTGAGCCATCTTATAATTTTGATCTTTCCATTGTGCGTCCTTATACCATACCATAGTGCGGTATGGTATGTTGGCGGGGCTTTGATGCCAAGTGAGGACTGTCTTTTCACGCTTTCATTAACTCGTGTTCATGTTCATACTCTCGGTTTGTACTTGAATTTCGGGATGAAATTCCTATAAGGAGGGGAGAATGTAAAAACCCAATTTTTTTGGGGGTAAAATGGTCATTCGACCATCTTTAAAAAAAAAATTTTTTTCTTCTCTTCTTCTTCTTCTCTATCGTCTGACCCCCCCTCACTGTTTCGCTCTCTCATTCTCTGCCTCTCGTCTCTCTCTCACACACGGCCCGAAAGGGAACGACAGCCGCCGGCCACTGAGAAGCTCACCACCACCTGCCGCAGAAGCTCGCTGCGGAGACAAGGCCGCTACAAGACCAACGTAGCCATTCGTCGCTCGTATCGCTGGAAAAACGCGAAGCTCAGTTGCGGCTCTGTGGCTCACCGGTGGCGATTCCGGCGATGAAAAGTCACGAAATCGGTGGCATTCGAATCCTCTCATCATGGGCTTTCTCCAGGTATATATATCACGATCCCATTTTGCCCGGTTTGAAAGTTGCCATTTTGGGGTATTTTGAGTTTCAAATTTTAGTTTCGATCCGACTGTTAGATTTCGTTTTTGTTGTCATTTTTGGAGTGTACGCGGAAAATGGTGAAGTTCGATACAAAAATCGAGATCAGATGATTGAGATTTTGTCTCGTTTTGTGTGCCACCGGTCCAATATTGGCCCGGACCTGAATTTGACAAGGTTTATTTCTAACCTAACTATTTTGGGTGCTAGGAATTCAGTAAAGGGGTCTATTTTGGAATTGAAGCTTCGGTGAGAAGTTGGTTTTTCGAAATAGGACGATCGATGGCGTGGAATTGGTTCCCGACCCTCCGAGCGATCATTCAACGGCACCTTGAGCTTCTAATAGCGTGGTATCGCTATTCTAGCGAAGTTGGGGTTCAATTACCAAGTTTTATACTTATTTCGATTTAAAATATGCATTATGACCTATTTCTTGAAAATTTCGACTTTTCATGGATTCAATAGTTTGATTGGATATTTGATAAATTTGTGAACTGTTGAGATAAATTTGTTATTACACGCACTATGATATGTTGTACCTACCATAGGATCACATATTTAAGTTCAGTTTTAGCATCATGGTATTTAGATCGTTGGCGAGTTGCTGCAGTGCTAGGTGAGAGACCTAGGCCCCTGTGAAGGATTTGCTGACACACCTCTGGGTAGTGTCAGGATGCTGGGTACCTCTATTAAAGAGGTATTACAGGACCGTGATGAGAGGGTGAGAGCTCATGTATATACTTACACGTGGTTGATTTATGATATCTACAACATGGTGAGTTTGATTTTGTTTGAAATAGGATTATGATTTTGGGTTTCGGTTTTAACAACATGGTTGTGACTTAAATTTTGGTTTTGGATTATATGATCTAGATTACCTTGTAAACTTGTTTTATAATTGGATTTTGGAAAGGTGCTAACCATACAGGTTTGAAAAGTTACATTCATACCAAAAAGGGTAATTGAAATTCCTATTAAGCTCTTGAGCTTACCCCCTTCTTTTTCCCTCCTTTCAGGTGATCACTCATTCCAGTCAGTCATCTCGATGGCCAGGCAAGTTGCTTAGCTTAGGCTCATAGTCTTATTCCTCCATAGGTTGGTACTTTTCTTTATCTCACTTTTTCTCCATGTCTAACTGTTTAGCCAAGTTCTTTGAGTCTACCAAGTGAATGTATGAGGATGTATTTACTACTATAGTTCTTAAGGAGCATATTTTTAAAGTTCTAAGTACTTGGAATTTGATTTATTCTGTAAACTAATTTTTGGACTTTCTGACTCAAGATTTACAAACTTCATTTTAATCAATGCTAAAATTTTTATCAAACCTAGTTTTCGTACAAATTAACTATATTTCATCGAATTTTAATTGGCATATCTCTCTTAATAAATTAAACTAATGATGTGTTTCCTTTTATATAGAATTTATAGTGAGTCAAGGATAAATGAAATGTCCAAGTACTAGGTTTTCTCTGAATTTTATAAAATTCTTTATTTATATTAATTTACACTCAAAAATTACTAAAGGTCGCTGCTTTGGATTTTAGATCGTGACAGCTTGCAGACAAATTTACTAAACCACTTGATTTTGTGCGTTTTCATTTCCTGAGGAAGTCCTTGGGAAATTGTTCTATGTAAATATTTTTGTTTTATTTTATGCTGAATTTTTGCCATTTGAAATTGAAATTTTTGTATGTGGAAAGTTTAAAAGAAATTTTGAAAGAGATGAATTTTTATTAATCATAATTTGATTTTCTAATATACAGTCTTTGTTATCTCTTCTTATAAATTTTCTAGATTGATTGATGAAAGATGGATTATCTTGGATTGAATTTTAACTGATGAACCTTTGTTTGTTTGATCTTAGAAAAATTTTGTAAAATAGGCTCCCTAGTCAAAAAAAGCTACCTACACTGATGCGTGAAAGCCATCCATGAGTAATCCAGTGCTATGTATCACAAATATAGTAGAGGACGATCTAACGTATGAAAAGGGCTACCTCAGTAATAGAGTGAAAGCTACTGACTGTGGATGCTTCATTTTTGTGTTGTTATAAAAAAATAAAAAAAGGGCAGTAGCAATAAACAAAGATGTACTGCTCAAGAAATCATAGCACACGTTTAAAGCCTGAAATTTAGAATGGAATTTCGTGGAGATCAACATTTTTAAGGTAAGTCAGTTGTCTTTCAATCCTTGATGGTTAATAAGCCTAGAAGAAATTCAGAAATTTTATTTGATAAAATTAGCAAGTCCTGTTTATTTTAAAAATTAATTTATGATTGACATAAATTTATTTGTTTCAATTTTTCATTCTAGCTTTCCATATATATTAAATTTTGATTTTGTGGCAAAATAAGGCATGTTATAACATTGAGCTATTTACAGATTTTGATTTTAAAAAAAAGGCGGTTTATGGAAAAACTGCATGCTGACAAAATCTGTTGGAACACGTTCCGAAATTATTCATGGCAGTTATTTTCCAAGCTTTTTGGCTCTAATTTTTATTTGTTTCCTTTTCAAATTTTGGGTAACTAAGAGGATATATATTCAGAATGTTGCAACCCTAAAATCCCAAATCATCTCTTCTTCTCCCTTTTTCTTTCCTTGTTTTTGTTTTTCATTTTCTCTGTTCTTACAAAAACTGCCAGCTATGGTTAACACCAGATCAGGGAAAAAGCTCAAGTATGCTCCTCCTCTGAAAGGAAAGGGGAAAGCATCATCCTCCTCACCACTGGCCAAGAAGTAGAAGTCGGTAGTCTTGCCGACCTCTGAGAAAAGAAAGCCATCATTGCCGGAGAAGGTAACTGAACCAGAGGTTGTTCCATCACAACCCATCGAATTGTAGAAACAATTGATTCAAGAGATTCTTCTCATTCCTCCAATTCGAAATCAATTCCTAATTCAACAGATGAGTCGGTTCTAGAAAAAGGAGATGATGGTAAGACTTCTAAATCGAGTCTTCATAATCAAGAATCGATGGAAGTGCCTGCTGCAACATCGCTTCCAGAACCTATTCCTGAAAAGAGGTTGTTGCAACATCAAAAGCCACTGAATTGCAGACCCCTAATGCAACAAAGGAGAATATCGAAGTAGTAAAGACACTCGTTGCAACTCAAGTCTCTCGTTCAGAAAAGATTCCATCTGAACTAACTGCTGGAACATCTGTTGTGACACAAATAGAGAAGTTATCTACTATTTCTGATGTTCTGACACAGCACTTACCTGCTGTAATTTCCTCTGCTATTGACCAGAATCAACCTGATGTTCCAACACAAGTAGCCACTTCGTTGGCTACTCTTGCTACTCAACCCTCTAAGAAGTCTGCTGGCCAGTCCTGCAAACAAGCCATGCAGAAACCTAAGAAGGCCATTGTAGCTGAGAAGGTAAAGGGTGTTTCCACTTCTACAATACCCACACCAGGTTATAATATTCATAATGCCTTTAGTCCTTGGTACTTCACTAAATAAATTGCTGCATCAATGAATGTCTATGGTCAATGTCAGTTTATTCTTGAAAGAAACATCAATTCTAAGTCTTTTTTAAGTATTGGTGTGTTAAAAGCCATTGAAGATCAGGGATGGGATAATACTGTGTTTAAAGACAAAGGTTTCGTGTCTTGAGTAGTTCAGGAATTCTATGCTAATATTACTAATAGATTTGATGAACCTGATTCCATTACTTTTCACAAGATCTTTGTTAGAAATCATGTGTATAACTTCTCGCCTCAAGTGATTTCTAATTTTCTCAGTGTACCTTAGAGATCTCATGATGAGTTTGAAAATTCTTTTGATGAAGACATGGTTGCTACTAAGTTACTTGGGACAAAGAAGATGTGGCTTAAAGAGGATATTCTTCAAGTCACTGATCTGACCTTGAAGTATAGAGGACTTCATCGGATTGCTACGGACAATTGGAGATCTACCACACACTATCCAACTATTCACTTTGATATTGCTAGCTTTATGTATGATGTTGGAACAGGTGTAGCAGTAAACTTGGGACAGCTGATTTTTGAGTAGATTTGTGATCTTCGCAATCTCAAACATCCCAAAAAGAGGCTGATCTTTCCATCACTTATCTATGGAATTTTATCCCAGCAAAACCCTCTCATGTATGGCTCTGAGTTCCTCACAGTCACTCCATCCAACATCGTGTTCAACCTTAAGGATAAAGATCCAGTTGAGGGGGAGCTTGAAGCTACTGCTGATATTGGTACACAAGGTCCTACTGTTATTGCCATTACAACATCCACAAAACAAGAAGCCAGACTTACAAAGATTGAGAAAATTGTTACTGCCATTGCAAAGAAATTGGATGTGGACATGGACGATGTTTAATCTTTATGTGTTTCTTTCATTTTCTTTCTTTTTTTATTTTCTTGGTTTGTATAAGTTTGATACAATTTGAGTGTGTTTAATTTTCCATAGGACTAATTTTTTTTGTGTTCTGATGTTTCAACATGTTCTAGTTTCATTAGTTGTTTTGTGCTTGACAATTTTTATCACTTGCTTTTTCTTTGCCTTTGGATCTTTTGTCCAAAAGGGGGAGAAAGCACATTTGAGTTTTGGATTTTGGATACATACTGACCTTGTTTTGCAAACATATCAAATATTTGTCCAAAAGATGCTAAAGGGAGAGATTGAAAGAACAAATAATCTGTTGGCAACCTTCATGTTGCAACATGACTAGTTTCACGGTCATGTTACAACATGCGACTAAATATTTGATCTGAATAATTTTTTTAGTATTTTCCATATTTTCCTTTTATATGCTTTAACTCACGATTTATATAATTGTCAAACATAAAAATCTGATCATATTAATTCATAAATGGATTCAATTGAGAAGGAATGGGTAAGTGAATCTTTCCTAAATTGGTTTTGAGTATATGTATATATTTCATTAAGGAAATTCCTTTAATTGAATATTTTATGTGTAATATCTTTTATAGAAGTTTTCTTAACTCATTTCTACTGATTTTCACTGATTAAAGTTACCCTAATTCATATTATTAGTTGTCAAATCAGTTTGAGTAACTTAATTTTTTATACTAGGAAAGTAATCTGAAAGTTTCCTTTTATATTACAATATGACTGGGTTGATAGACCATGTTGCAACACGTGGACAGAATCAGTAACTACTTTCCAGATCTGTTTTCTAAGTTCAGTAACAAACTTGGCTAATCTTGCAAGTCTTTCAATTAATATTAAATGCTCTTAATTGTTATTTTGCAGATCTTACACGTGAAAGCTTGCTCTCCTCTTTATTTAAAGGCCACTTATTGTATTTTTCAGTTTAGAAAAATTTTTCTTTTAGCCATATTTTAGACTTAGGAGGTGTCCTAGTCGTTCAAGTGATAGTGCTTTGGGATAGGTGCTGATTATCATCGGGAAAAGATCGAAGTCAACCTATGACAAGTGGTGCTCGCTAGACACATTAGTGAAGGAATACATCTACATTACGACACTAAAAAAAGGAAGTCTTTTTATTGTATAAGTCTAATTAGTGTTTGTATTCATTCAAACTTTGCTAATTGTGTTTATTCTCTAGGCGTGGCCCCTTGGACATAGGTTATCGGGAGATAACTGAACCAAGTAAAAATATCTTGTGTTATTTTTACAATTTCCGCATTACCACCTCATATAATTAATTAAAAATTAATTTTATTCAGTAATACCTGATAAACGGACCTAATATATGTATTTTCACTTATATTTTGAAAAGGAGTTGATGAATATATTCGAATTTTTGATTGACAACTCTAGTGGATAAACTAATGTAAGAGGGGAATTAGGATTTATGTATTTATAGAATAGTTAGAGAATTAGTTAACCTAAACATTTTTTTTATTGGCTTATCTTTTATTCATTTGCATGATAATTTAGTTTCTTTTATTTTATTTCTTTAAAATCTATATTTCAGTTATTTGGATAAAGTTAAAATTGACCAATTTTAATACTTAGCATAGACTTAGTAATTAATTCTTGTGGGTTTGATTCTATAGCTCCTAAATCTTTATTAGTTGTGATTATGTATATTTGCATAGGAGTGTGTAAATTTATAGTTGTACATTCTAATAAGCAGAATCAATGTCAAACTAACCTAGAGAATTTACTTCACCAAACTATCTACTGTGTTTCTTAATTATCAATATAATTCTACTTAGTGTTTCCCTAGTTTATAGGCTAAGAGCCCAAATTTCTCCTACTTCCTCTCTTGAGCGCTAAGTGGAGTCTAATCCTAAATTCTCAATTCTAATATCTCTATTCAAAATCAAGAACATAAAATTTCATTTAATGCAAAGGTTCATTATGAAAAAGCCTCAAAGGAGATATAGGTTTTCTCACACTACACAAATCCTAGGTAGTATTATCTAAGGTCACGATTAAATTTTTTTTTCTCGAGTATCAAATCTAAAATACCCACACAATCAATGTTGGTGCTTATTGGAATAAATTTCCAGAAAATATATTCATAAAATTATTTTCAAGAACACCATAGTTTTGTAAAATCAAGAAACGTAGCGGAATTGGTCGTTTAAATTTTTTTTTTTACAAAACATTTCGGATCGTGATCTAACATGAATTAACTCTTGATCTAGACAAGAACAATACCCGGATTTGCTCCACAATCTTCTTGGCTTCCCATCTATTCTCGAAAGCCGGTTGGTGGTCACCTTCTTGATTCCCAACAAAGAGATCCGCAGATGAACAAGAAGACAATCTTCTCGAACCGATTTCTCCGGGATGGCCAAAACACCAAGGACAGTGAATCCCTAGTGGTGGCTGATTTTCTCTACTCTTTCTCTTTCTGTTTTCGTGTGACACTCTCTTCTGGAGAGGTGTTTCACGTATAACACTTGTATATTGTTACTAGAGAACTTTTCTCTTCAATAAAGAGAGATTAGTAACCCTAATGAGCTTATTGGGCTTGTTGGGCTTAGCTGATCATCAAATGACTATTGGGCTTTAATTTAAGCTAGACAAGGGACCAGATGGATCCATAAAGCCCAAGCTCTAATGAACTATATATCCACTATCATAATTAACTCTTAATTATGATTGGGCCTTGTCCATTAATATTGGGGTGCACCACTATAAGCCCAATATCGAACTCTTGGACTAAATGTCATTTTTTTTTCTGTGAAGCTTATTAACAATTAAATAGCTTGATCCATTTAGCATATACTATATCTGTAGACATACCCCCAATGTAATGCCATACTAGTAGGGTGAAATTACCGTATTACCCCTCTAGTACATATTTACCTCTGAGTTACCATTTTTCATCTAATGGATAATAGTTGACTATGGTGTTTGTATCTGCTTATACCAACATAATCAAATTCACGTAGTGAATACCGGAGCCCTGGTTTATATTATCCAAGTACTTGAAAAAACTCAAAGAGACATCATATGCATGGTGTCCATCATGAAAAACGTTCTACACATTTCATATACCTTATCTTCCAAGATACCGGAGTTCGAACCATAAATCGGAACTAGTCTTTTAGTAACTCAAAAAGACAAAACACATCAAAGTAAGTTCATTAATCACTAGGATTAAGGTCTTCTACAATAGTGCTAGATTAGTAAAAATTTGAGTTACGACACTTAACCTCAAATTCTAATTCCCTAGGTCCTGTTCGATGCTGTTATAACTTTCTTATAACACACTAGTGTTTCTATCCGAAGACTAACTCTGATAATTAGAGATTTCAATAATTAAATAGAGAACGCTACATTCTATGGCATAGTAAAATATTCTATCTTCAATATGCAGAATGCGAACAATTTCATTTAGACATTATGAAATAGAGAATATAATGTCTCCCACATATGAACTCATCATACGAATAATTCTTTATTACTCATTTCATGTCTTGGAATCTTTTAAATATTTGCATAAGATAAATATACACATCACATGTATATCAATGGGACATAAATGAAATGGAAATTCAAAACATGGAATTTATTAATAACAAATAGATACTAAATAATCCAATAAATATTGTTTATAATGTCTAAATAATAAACTGCTTTATAGGACATTATTCCAACAATCTCCCACTTGGCCTTTAAAGCAGATGTGACAGATCACTAGTTCCATTCCTTCTAGGTGGTCCTCAAATACTTTGGTAACCAAAGATTTGGTAAAAAGATCAGCAAGGTTCTCTGAGACGCTATCTTACTCACTATCACGTCTTTTCTTTGAACAATTTCTCTAAGCACATGATATTTCCTCTCTATGTATTTTCCCCTCTTGTGGCTTCTGGGCTCTCTGGAGTTAGAAACTGCTCCATTGTTATCACAGTAAAGTGTCATAGGTTGCTGTGCTCCAGGTACAACCTCAAGATCCAAAAGGAAATTACGAAGCCAGACCGCATCTTTAGTTGCTTCAGAAGCTGCCACATATTCGGCCTCAATGGTTGAATCCACAACACAAGATTGCTTGATACTCCTCCATATAATGGCTCCACCACTAAGGATAAAGACTGAACCAGAGGTTGATCTTTTAGAGTCTTTATTAGATTGAAAATCCGAATCAGTATTTCCAACAGGTGTTAGATCTTCTTCAGAATATACAAGCATATGATTTCTAGTTCTCCAAAGATACTTTAGAATATGCTTGACTGCACTCCAATGTTCAGGTCCTAGATTGGATTGGTAATGACTTATAATCCCAACAACATAACAAATATCTGGTCTTATGCAAAGCATGACATACATGAGACTTCCCACTGCTGAAGCATAAGGAATATTTCTCATATGTTCCTTCTCTTTTTCTGTCTTAGGAGAATTCTCATTAGACAGAGTAATTCCTTTACGAAAGGGTGTTAAACCTTTTTTAGAATTATGCATTACAAACCTTACTAGTATTTTGTCTACATATAAAGCTTGTGATAAAGCTATGCGTTTGTTCTTTCTGTCTCGTAGAATCTGTATTCCTAGAACATAGAAAGCTTCACCTAAGTCCTTCATATCAAACTGTTGTGTTAACCAGACTTTCACTGATGATAATGATCCAACATCATTCCCAATGATTAGAATATCATCAACATACAGTACTAGAAAAATCACTTTATTATCCCGAATTCTTTTATAAACACAAGGATCATCTATGTTTCGTTCAAAACCATAAGATTTAATTACTTCATCAAATCTTATGTTCCATGATCTAGATGTTTGCTTAAGTCCATAAATAGATCTCTTATGTTCACAAACTTTTCTTTCTTGAAACTTTTCGACGAATCCCTCTGGTTGTATCATATAGATACGTTCATCAAGATTGCTATTCAGGAATGCAGTCTTAACGTCCATTTGCCATATCTCATAATCAAGAGATGCATCGATGGATAAGAGTATGCAAATAGACTTGATCATAGCTACAGGAGAGAAGGTTTCTTTATAGTCGATACCTTCTTTTTGTGTATTACCCTTTGCAACTAACCTTGCCTTGAAAGTCTCCACTATCCCGTCTATTCCTTTCTTTCTCTTATAGACTCACTTACACTCGATGGGTATTATCCCTTCAGGTGGATGTACAAGTTCCTAGACTTTATTAGAGTATCTGGACTCTATTTCAGATTCCATTTCCTTTTGCCAGAGATCTTTATTAACATCATTCATTGCCTCATTGTAGGTGTAAGGATCAGATTCTTGGTCACAAGACTCTCCTATTCCCAAGTATCTTTCAGGTTGTCTCACAACTCTCCCAATACGACGAGGATCCAATATTTGTTGAGTTTCAAGTAATTTATCTTTTCTAAGTGCTTTCTCTATCTTATCTTCTATAGATGGACTGATAACATCATCAATTAATTCTTCTAGATGTAACTTACTTTTGGGCTTGAAATCTTTCATATAGTTTTCTTCCAAGAAAGTAGCATTTGTACTCACAAACACTTTCTTTTCTTCAGTACTATAGAAATAATACCCTCTAGTTCCTTTTGGGTAACCTATAAATAGATACAATTCAGATCGTGATTCCAACTTAGTCGTTGTCCCTCTCAACACATATGCTGGACAACCCCAAATATGGATATGATGCAAACTAGGTTTATGTCTTTTCCATAGTTCAAATGGAGTCTTAGGTACTAACTTAGAAGGAACTCTATTCAATAGGTACATAGCAGTTTCTAAGGCATAACCCAAAAAAGATGCGAGTAATTGTGAATAACTGAGCATCGACCTAACTATATCCAAAAATTTCCCATTTCTTCTTTTAGCAACACCATTTAGTTGAGACATACCAGGTGCTATGAGTTGGGATAGGATCCCATTGTCTGTGAGAAATTCAGAGAATTCTCCAGAGAGGTATTCACCACCTCAATCAGATCGAAGGGTCTTTATGTTCTTTCAAAAGAATCCAATTTACGTTGCATTAGGTAAACATAACCAAGTCTAGAATAATCATCCGTAAACTTAATGAAATATTCAAATCCTCCACATGCTTGAATATTCAAGGGCCCACAGATATCAGTGTGTACTAACTTATGACATTCTTGAACTCTAAGACCTTTTCCAATAAATGGTCTTTTAGTTGTACCTTCTAGACAGGGTTCACAATTGGTAATGGTTTGACTTCTAACGAACTTAAAGGTCCATCATTGACTAACTTTGAATTCTGTTTAGGTTAATATGACCGAGTCTCAAATGCCAAAGATAAGTTTCATGATTAGTACTCACTTTCACTTTCTTATGTTTAGATTCTATATGTTCAGAAACATTTTCAAGATTGTGCAATGAGATACTTTTAGGTTGAATAAAGAAAATATTACTCCTCTAAGTACTAGTGCAAATAAGACTTTTTTTCTTTCTAATAGAAACTTTATTGTCAAAATGAACAGAATAACCTTGTCTCATTAAATAGGAAACAGAAATCAAATTCCGTTTAAATACTGGAATGTAATAACAATTCTTTATTTCTAAAAAACTAAGATCATCGAAATTCAAAAAAAATCTCCCATTGCACGAGCTTTAACTATTGAGCCATCTCCTAATCGCAGTGTGAACTTTTCACTAGCAAACTTCTGAGTTTCCTTGAACCTCTGCAAAGTATTACAGACATGGACAGTGGCTCCCAAATCTACGATCTAAGAATTGATAGAATCAACCACATGACAAGCCTTAATGAAAAACAAATTGTCAGTACCTTGTTTGTCCTTGTCGTTGTCCTTTTCCCTTTTAAGGGCTAGGTAAGTTTTGCAGTTCCTCTTCCTATGTCCATCCTCACTGCAGTGGAAACATTTTCCCTTTGGTTTGGCATCCTTCTTGGTCTTCTTTTTCTTTCGAGACAGAGAAGCAGGAGTCTTTTTCTTCCATTTACCTTTGTCTTTCAATTAGGTTTGGAAGAACTAGCTTGAGCTGTATTAGCCTCAGCTAGCCCCGACTTATTCTTTTTAAGAATATTCTCTATTATTTACAGATCTTTCATCAGGCCAATAAGAGTATAATCCTTCCGGAAAATTTCATGATCAATCTTAAATTGATTGAAGATGTCTGACAATGCGTTCAAAACCATGTCAATTTGGGTGTCACAATCAATTTCAGCTCCAAGTATTTCCAGTTCTTTAAGATATGCGATGATTTTAATCGTATGTTCTCGAACTGGAGTACCCTTCTTTTGATGAAGATTCATAAATGCACTTGTAGCCTCATTTCTAGCTTGACGGCTGAGACTGGTGACTATTTTATCAACACTCAGCATAATGTCAATAGCAGTATCCATCCCACGGTGTTGTTGTTGCAATATATTGCTCATTGAGCCAAGTATATAGTACTTAGCTATCTCATCAAATTGCTTCCACTTATCATATAAGTTTCTTTCATCGTTGGTAGATTCCTCAGTTAGCTGAGCAGGACATGGAGTGGTGAGAACCCACTTATGTTTATCAGCAGTAAGCACTATGTCTAGATTACATTTCCAGTCTACATAGTTTTCACCATCCGACTTATTTTGTATGAGTAAAGTGGATAAGGGATTAAGTACCATATCTACTGAAAAATAAATGAATATTCCACGTATAAGTAAATATCATTTATTATGTTTTGAATAATTAACATAAAGTATTTAAGCATATATTATGCAAGTGAAGTATCCCTAAGACTATTACTTATATTCATGGTAATTTAACCTACCACTGATTACAAGCCTCTTATGGGAAGTCATGCAATTAGTAAGTCAAACTGAAACAATTTTGAATTAGTAAATAGATAGATAACTCTTATCCTATATTTCTAACTACCATTCTCTTTGGTCCTCTAATCGATTAATAAGAACATCTACGGGAGGATATTAATGTTTCGAGTTGAGTATTTAACCATTGTTTCGGTAACTAAGCTTTCTATATAAGATCATCTCCTACGGGCGATCAGCCTCATATAGTCAACCTAATACCTTATCCTTAGAAGCTCATTTTGAGTATTACCCGGACGAAAAACTCTCCTACGGGAGCTCAGCAAGATTCTGAGGCAAGACTCATCCTAATACATAACGAACCAAAAATGGAGACTATAGGTATCACGTACCTTCTCCCACTCAATATTTTATAATAAGGGATTTATAGATTTTATCCAGTTATCTAACTAGTTTAGTAACCTAAAATCAATTATGTAAGCATGTTCATATTTACATGAGAGTCGCTCTAATTTTCTATATGACATGTTACTAAAGAACATGTAATAATACTTAATTATTAGGCATCCATGCAACATTGTCCTAATAATACCAAAATAGTAAGCAAATAAATAATTAATTATTAACGATTTATTAATTTCTGGTAATTTAAAATTATTTAACATTTACATAATTCTAATTGATAAGATGATGTTAAATATTTAAATATGGAAGATAATATTTAAAATTTAAACTAGAAAAGATTTTCACAAAATCTAATTAGTTTAAATAAAAGATTTAGCTAATTAAATCTCCTTAAACACCTCAAATTTAAATTTCAACTTTTTTAAATCTTAATTTGGATTTAACTTCCTTAAATATCTCCCATTATCTTATCCTGTTATATTTGAATTTAAAATTCAAATCAATATCTAATCTCATTAAATATCTACCAACCAAAAATTCAAATTTGAAGATTTGAAAACATATTCTGATTTAAATTTAAATTTCAAATCTTTACAAAATTCGAAATTTAAAAGATAGAAGATTTTACATATAAAATCTCCTACAATATCTCTAGTTTGAATTTAAGCAAATTTAAAATTCAAAAATAGATTACCAATTATCATATAATCAGTTTTAAAAATATCTATTCAAATTTGAATTTCAAACTAAAAGGATATTATCTCATAATATCTAATTTTAAAATTTCTATTTTAAAATATCTCTAATTATTCAAATAATAATTAAGATATCATGGATATCAATTATATCCATAATTCAAATTAAAATATCCTATCAATTTAAATTTCGAAAATTCAAATTTAATAAGGATTTTAAAAATTTGAATTTAAAATTTAATCTATCAGTTTTCATAAAACTATTGATAAATTAAATTAATTTTAAAATGAAAATAATTAAAATCATGGCCGGAAATACGAAACGTGTCGGGACAAGCTGCCAAACAGAATAAGAAGCCGATATGCGGCCACGCTCGGGACAACTACCGAGTGCCAACGGGCACGCATAACGCTACCCAGCCTCGCTTGAGACAACTCCTGAGAGACAACGGGCTCGTGTAATGCTCGCACATCAATTATATAAGGTAGCACCCCGAGCAGTGAAGGCACGGGAGGCCACCCACGCGGCCGGCATGCAGGAGGCCGCCCACGGGCCATAGGCGGATCATATCCGCATGGCCAGCAGGCCCGTGCCCGCGTGCCAAGCGCGGAGTGATCCTGTGCAGCATGCGCAGGCTGGCCGCTCGCAAGCCATGCACAGATCACATCCGCGCAGCCAGCAGAACTATGACCATGCTGCATGTGCGGGGAGGCAGCCCGCAGGCCACGCGTGGATCCCATCAGTGTGGCCAGCGGCACCTCACCCACGTGGCCATGCATGGGGTCATGCATGTGCAGCCCGCCCACAGGTCACACCCGCGGGACTCACGAGGGCGGTGCGCACGGCTCCTAGCCATGCACTGTTCCGTCGTTTCGTCCTTTTTTTTTTTAAATTGAAAAAACTGTTTTCATAAAACTCCAAAAAACAATTAAAGATCAAAATATTTCCATGCATAGTTTTATCAAGAACATAAAATATGAAGACATAGAAATCAAGAACATGCCCAAAAACGAAAATCAAAATAAACATGATCATTTCCTCATAGCAACATCTAATCAAATAAACATTCAAACTCATTGAATCTATTGGCCATCATACAAACTAGAGCATACTCATAATATGAATAAGACCAAATATAAACAAAAACTTTCTGAAAATCAAAAATATCAATCAACAAGAGAATAGACCGGAGTAAAACATGCTAGATCGACCATAAAACCATGCTCTGGTACCAATTGTTGGTGGTTATTGGAATAAATTTTTGGAAAATATTTTCATAAAATTATTTTCAAGAACACCATAGTTTTGAAAAATCAAGAAATGTAGCGGAATTGGTCGTTTAAAAGTTTTCTTTTTACAAAACATTTTGGATCGTGATCTAACATGAATTAACTCTTAATCTAGACAAGAACAATATCCGGATTCGCTCCACAACCTTCTCGTCTTTCCGTCTATTCTTGAAAGCCATTTGATTAATCCGGTGGGTAGTCACTGTCTTGATTCCCAACAAAGAGATCCGTAGATGAACAAGAAGACAATCTTCTCGAACCGATTTCTCCCAGATGGCCGAAACACCAAGGACAGTGAATCCCTAGTGGTGGCCGATTTTCTCTGCTCTCTCTCTTTCTGTTTTCGTGTGACAGCCTCTTCTGGAGAGGTGTTTCACATATAACACTTGTATATTATTGCTAGAGAACTTTTCTCTTAAATATAGAGAGATTAGTAAACCCTAATAGGCTTATTAGGCTTGTTGGGCTCAATTGATAATCAAATGACTATTGGGCTTTAATTTCACTAGAAAGGGGACCAGATGGATCCATAAAGCCCAAGCTCTAATGAGCCATATACCCACTATCATAATTAATGCTTAATTATGATTGGGCCTTGTCCATTAATATTGGAGCACACCACTATAGGCCCAATATTGAACTCTTGGACTAAATGTCATTTATTATCTGTGAAGCTTATTAACAATTAATTAGCTTGATCCATTTAGCATATACCATACCTGTAGATATACCCCCAATGTAATATCGTACTAGTAGGGTGAAATTACCATACTACCCCTCTAGTACATATTTATCTTTGAGTTACCATTTTTCATCTAATGGATAATAATTGACTATGGTGTTTGTATCTACTTATACCAACACAGTCAAATTCAGATAGTGAATACCGGGGCCCTGGTTTATATTATCCAAGTACTTGAAAAAACTCAAAGTGACGTCGTATGCATGGTGTCCATCATAAAAAATATTTTATACATTTTATATACCTTATCTTCTAAGATACCGGAGTTCGAACCATAAATCAGAACTAGTCCTTTAGTAACTCAAAAAGACAAAACACATGAAAGTAAGTTCGTTAATCACTAGGATTAAGGTCTTCTACAATAGTGCTAGATTAGTAAAATTAGAAATTTGAGTTACGGTACTTAACCTCAAATTCTAATTCACTAGGTCCTGTTCGATGTTGTTATAACTTTCTTATAACACACTAGTATTTCTATCTGAAGACTTACTTCGATAATTAGAGACTTCATTAATTAAATAGACAATACTACATTCTATAGCATAGTAAAGTATCCCATCTTCAATATGCAGAAAGCGAACAATTTAATTTAGACATAATGAAATAAAGAATATAATGTCTCCCACATATGAACTCATCATACGAATAATTCTTTATTACTCATTTAATGTCTTGGAATCTTTTAGATGTTTACATAAGATAAATATACATATCACATGTATATCAATGAGACATAAATGAAATAGCAATTCATAACGTGGAATTTATTAATAACAAATAGATACTAAATAATCTAATAAATATTATTTATAATGTCTAAATAATTAACTGCTTTATAGGACATTATTCCAACAATCAATTGGTTAGCAAGAAATTGAAAGCGTTAAGTACAGGATAATACAAATAAACTATGGAAAAATATCATAGAAATGATATTAAAATGCAAGACATAGTTTCAAGCAAGGTTACATCAATCTTCTAGATACTAAAGTTTAGCTTATGTTTGCAATAAATAAAGTTAAACAAATTATTGATTTCATAGGAGAAGGAGAATAGAAATGAAACATAGACTCTTGCTCCATTGTAAGAAGGATAACAAATAATAGTGTAAGTGGGTGTTCTACATCAAATACAAGGCATATATGTCCATCAAATGATACAAGGCGAGATTGGTAGCAAAAAAGATTTACACAGATATATGACGTAGACTATAAAGAGATCTTCTCATCAATGATAAAATTAAATGAAAAAAAGAGAGAATTGCTATCTCTTGCAACCAATTTAGTCTGGCCTTTACACTAATATGATGCAAAAACTGCATTTCGTCATGGTGATCCTGAAGCAGCGATGTATATGGATATTCCTCTAGGGTATACTGCATCTGTTGAGAGTGGGACTATATGAAAGTTACAATGAGCACTGAATAGGCTAAAATTATCATCCCATATGTAGTTTGGTCGTTTTAGCTTTGATATGAAAAAATATGAGTTTCAACGAAGTAACACCTAATGGAAAGTTAACAGTTCTTATAATCTATGGAGAAGATATGACTATTACAAAAGATAACGTGGAAGAGATTGCTAGATTTGAAGAGCAATTGGCAACCGGGTTTGGGATGAAGAAATCTCGGATAGCCTGAGAATGTTTTGCGAATTGAAGTGGTAAGATTGAAACAAGGCATATTTCTTTGTCAGAGGAAATAGGTAATAGATCGACTATCTGAAGTAGGGGTATTGGATTGTAAGCCAACAGATGCTCCACTCATTAAGAATCACTCTACGAGCATTTAGACCAAGTGCCAACAAATAAAGAAAAAGTAAGGGTATTGGATTGTAAGCCAACAGATACTCCACTCATTAGAAATCACTCTATGAGCATTTAGACCAAGTGCCAACAAATAAAGAAAAACATCAAAGATTGGTTGGTAAGCTAATCTACTTATACTATACTCGCCCAAACATTGCTTATGCTGTAAGCATTGCAGCTAGTTTATGTATAGTCAAAGAAAAAATCACATGGATACAATAGTATGGATACTCTGCCATTCAAAGTCCTCTCCATGAAAGGGGCTCATGTTTTCCCAGAACAATTATTACAATATTCAAAGATACACAGACGCAGGAAATATTGAAGGTAAGAAGTCTATGTTGGGCTACTTTACTTTTGTAGGAGGTAATTTAGTCACATGGATTAGCAAAAAGGAAAATATGGCATCTTTATCGAGTGCAGAGTATGACGCTCAAGAATCTCGTATGCATAATAAGCCAATAATAAATACGTTCATACTGCATAATAGGCATATAAAGTAATTAGTATCAATTTTACGATAATTTGCTCATTTTTTATTTGTTTTTAGATTTGTATTAGTATACTAATATTGTCAAAAAAAAGTCTATTTACAGTGTGAAGTCTCGGTAACCTCGATACAAAAGCTTGGTGTGCAAAAAGAATATTAAATATGCTTAAGAATTTTATTTTGTTCACATGCATTTTGAAATTTGATTAATGATTTTATGCTAAAATAATAACTAATTGTGTCAAACTAGTTCAGTTTCATTTAGTTATAGAAATGTCACTATTTATATGGTCATTTTCTCATTGTTCTGAATGTGTATGTGTAAAGTAAGGGTTCAATTTTGCATATATTTTCATAAATTTATAATTTTGTAGCAAATTTCTATATATGTGAGAGCATGACATAAATGTGAAATTCTCCATTTTCTTTTTACTTGTAAATCGTATTACCAAGATTATGGTCTGATAGATATTTTATTTTATTATTTTTTTTTGAAATTGTATCTAATATATCTTATAGCTAGTCATTAATAAAATAAAATAAATAAATAAAATAGCTGGACTGACTTAGTTAGTCGGTGAGTTTTAAAAAGACAATACTTTTAAGTCATTATTATCTTCTCTTTTACAAATCACGAGCAGATTTCTTTCCTCTTCTCTATATATTCTCCAACTTTCCCTTTCCTCAGTGGTGTACAAAGATACTATATATAGATAGTCATATACATATGTTTAGATTAAAAAATAAATAAATGAAAAGAAAGGTGATAGTCGTGGAAGATAAGTTTGTCCTTTTGCTATTCATCTTCACTAAGGTATTTTTTTTTTAAGCTATTTTACTCACAAAAACTCTTTGTTAGAATATTCAGAAGCTTATTGTTTTAATCCTTTATTTTAATTTTAAGTCATGAGATGTATATGTGAGCTGATTCGACTTACGTACTAAGACTTGAGAACGTGTGGTATTTGTTTTATTATTTCATTCTTGCCATAGGTTATTAAGTATGTTAGGAATTTATTTGTTTTTATTTAGCAATGAACTTTTTGGTTTAATTGTTTAATCTATTAATCGTGTAAATGTTTGGAAGATGGATCTAATTAATATAACTATTGATAAAGTAAGGTTGACTTAAATTAAACTATATTACAATTATTTTAGTGCTATTGAGCTATTGAGGTTCTATTAATTTAATTCCTTATCATAGCATTTCCACTGATGTTGATTATATGAGAATTGAGATATTAGAGTGTTATAATATCTCTTTGGTATCGTTGCTGAAAAATGTTCCAAATTGATTTAATGTGGGGACATTCTCTTTATCTCCCTAGCTTGAAATAGGCAGAGGGTATATTTCTCTAATCACTTTCGAATTTAGTAAATTTGGATACTTATATATATATATATTTTGTTCTAGTTTTGGAAATATTATATAATTAAGGGACATACTGTCCAAATGAATAAACATGTTAAGGACCTTGGATCTCTGATTTGTGTCAAATTGAATCAAACAAGAATATTTCATTATTCAATTTTGTTTTCTATTATCTTCATCGAAATTGTATTCTAGTTGTAATGTCCAAGATTCTCACATACATAATAGGCCAATAATAAACATGTTCATATTGCATAATAGACATATCAAGTGACTAGAATCAACTTTACAATAAATTTCTCATTCTTTATTGTTAAATACTTTCAACTGTGTTATTGTACTAATATTGGTCGAAGGGTTCCCGTGTAGTGTAAAGGCTCAGTACCCTCAGAGAGAGAGCTTGGTGTGTAAAAAGAACAAATAATATATTCATGAATAATAATACTATATGCACATGCATTAAAAAACCATGTCTATTGATAACTTAGTCAAATAGTAGTTTTTTGATAAGAT
>JXTB01000221.1:405501-418865 GCA_002914805.1 Parasponia andersonii | reverse complement strand
CTTCAGAAATACTTTATCTCCAACGTCAAATTCTAGCTTTCTTCTTTGAGGATCTGAATAACGTTTCTGTCTACTTTGAGCAGCTAGTATCCTTTTTCAAATCTTTTCAGTTGCCTCATTTGTCTCTCTTATCAGTTCTGGACCGAGAAATTTTCTCTCCCCCATCTCATCCCAATGAATAGGAGATCTGCAATTTCTTCCATATAATGCTTCATATGGGGGCATTTCAATGGAAGCTTGGTAACTATTATTGTAAGCAAATTCTATAAGTGGCCGGTATTTGCTCCAAGATCCATGGAAATCCAACACAGAAGCTCTGAGCATGTCTTCAAGGGTCTGTATAGTCCTCTCTGATTACCCATCAGTTTGTGGATGAAACGTTGTACTAAATGCCAATTTTGTACCCATTGCCTCTTGAACACTCCTCCAAAATTTCGAAGTAAATCTAGAATCTCGGTCAGAAATTATAACAGTTGGAATGCCATGTAGTCTCACTATTTCTTGAACATATAACCGAGCAAACTGGTCCAAGTTATAGGTTATTCTAATAGGAAGGAAATGAGCTGATTTGGTATATCTATCCACAATCACCCAAATAGCATCATGTCCCTTAGTTGTCGTAGGAATTCCAACAAAAAGATCCATAGCAATCTCTTCCCATTTCCATTCAGGTATGTTCAAAGGCTTTAATTTCCCAGCAGGTCTTTGATGTTCAGCTTTGACTTGCTGGCATGTGAGACACTGCTCTATAAACTCAACCATATCTTTCTTCATACCAAGCCACCAATAATACACCTTTAAGTCTCTATACATCTTTGTAGTACCCGGATGCACAGAGTAGGGAGTGGTATGAGCTTCCGTTAATATCTCCTTTCTAACAATTCCACCAGGAACACACAATCTATTTCCATATCTAATTACACCATCGTCAGAAATCTAGAAGGCCATCTCCTTTCCGGATTCTATCTTACTCTTTAAATTCATCATATAGGGATCCGTATTCTTGCCTTGTTTGATTTTCTCTAAAATTTTTTAGTTGAAGAGTAAGAGCTGCCAATCTTTCTGTTTAACCTATAGGCACAATCTCTAACTCTAACTTATGTAAATCCATTAAAAAATGTTTCCTATCAACATGCTTAACAATCATAGTAGCCAATGATTTCCTACTTAGAGGATCAGCAACCATATTGGCTTTTCCTGGATGATAGTTAATCTCACAGCCATAATCTTTCACCAGTTAAGCCATCTTCTTTGTCTCATATTCAGTTCTTTTTGGGTAAAGAAGTACTTTAGACTCTTGTGATCTGTGTAGATCTCACGCTTCTCCCCATAGAGAAAGTGTCTCCAAATTTTCAGTGCAAAGACGACTGCTGCTAGCTCTAAATCATGAGTAGGATACTTCTTTTCATATTCCTTCAATTGCCTGGAGGCATAAGCAATGACTTTGCCATTTTGCATCAGAACACATCCTAGACTATTCTTTGAGACATCACTATAAACAACAAACCCTCCTGATCCAGATGGTATTGAAAGTATAGAGGCTGTTATCAAACGATGCTTCAACTCCTCAAAACTCCTTTCACAATTTTCGTTCCAATGAAACTTCACATTCTTCCTTGTTAAATGAGTCAATGGAGAAGCCAGCTTCGAGAAACCTTCAACAAAGCGTCTATAATAACCAGCTAACCCCAAGAAGCTACATATCTCAGAAACATTTGTTGGTCTCAACCAATTATTTACAGCTTCAACTTTTGTTGGATCAACAGAAATACCATTTTCAGAAATCACATGACCAAGAAAGATAACTTTCTCTAAGCAGATTTCACACTTCTTAAACTTAGCATACAACTGCTTTTCCCTAAGAATTCTCAACACGGTCCTCAAATGTTCCATATGCTCGTCTCTTGAGCGTGAGTAAATCAAAATATCATCGATGAAAACTATAACGAATTTATCTAGGAAATCCGTAAATACTCGATTCATCATATCCATGAAAGCAGCTGGGGCATTCGTTAATCCAAAGGGCATTACTAAAAACTCATAGTGTCCATATCTAGTTCTGAAAGCTGTTTTTGGAATGTCTTCCTCCTTAATTTTCAACTGATGGTAACCTGATCTTAAGTCAATCTTTGAAAACACAGAAGCTCCTTGTAGTTGATCAAACAAATCATCAACCCTGGGAAGCGGATACTTGTTTTTGATTGTGACCTTATTTAGCTCCCTATAATCAATGCAAAGCCTCATAGTCCCATCTTTCTTCTTTACAAATAAAACCGGAGCACCCCAGGGTGAAAAGCTTGGGCGAATAAAACCTTTGTCTAATAACTCTTGTAACTATACTTTAAGTTCCTTTAACTCTGCCAGAGCCATTCCATAAGGTGCTTTTGAAATAGGAGCGGTACCAGGCAACAAGTCAATAACAAACTCTATCTCTCTATCAGGTGGTAACCGAGACAAATCTTCAGGAAATAGATCGAGAAATTCACTAACTACCGGCACTTCTTCAGGCTTCACTTTTAACTCTTCCCTAGTATCCATTATGTTGGCCAACTAACCCATGCATCCCTTTTCTAATAACTTCCTTGCTTTTATTGACGAAATTATTGGAATCATCGAGTTTCCACTAGTACCAACAAAAGTGAACTTCTCTATACTTAGTGGCTGAAACACTACCCTCTTCAAATAGCAATCAATACTAGTATGGTATTTTGATAACCAATCTATACCTAAGATAACCTCAAAATCTTGCATATCCAATACTATCAAATCTACACACAAATCTTTACCAGCTATTTGGATTGGACATGCCTTAAGAACTCGATCAGAACATAAAACTTCTCCTGATGGAATGGTTACACAATATTTGAAATTCAAGTACTCTGGTATTTTGCCCAATTTCCTCACAAATGCAGGTGATGCAAATGAATGAGTAGCCCCTGAATCTATTAATGCATGAATAGGAATACCAAAGATAAGAATCTCACCTGCTACAACAGATGGGTTCGCCTCGGCATCTTCTTTGGTCATTGTATAGACATGAGCTAGGACTTTCTTCTGCTCATCTGTAGCATTCGGACAATTTTTTGCATAGTGTCTAGATTTTCCACACAAGAAGCAAGCACCATAACCCATCAGACATTCTCAACGAAGAGTCTTCCCACATTTAGAACAAACAGTCCTCTAAGCAGTAGCTGATTGTGTCTGTTGGCCTGTTGCTCAGCATTTCTGTGGGTCTTGTCTTTCTCTTTGATTTTGTTGCCACTTTCTTTTATTTCCACTAACCCCTGGTTGAGATCCTCCTCTAAAGGTTGTATTTCTCCTTGCTATATTAATATTCCTACGAATTTCCTGAGCTCTTATAACCCTTAGCTCAGCCTCTTCTGCTTCAAGAGCTTTGTCTGCAACCTCAGCATATGGCATATCTTTATGAGCAGATATCTTAACATCCCTATAAATTTCTGCCTTGAGCCCCTATAAGAACTGGTTTACTTTTAGCTCATTTGTACTCACCATGTGTGGAGCAAATCAGGATAACTCTTCAAATTTCTTTATGTAGTCACTAACAGACATACCTCCTTGTTTCAGATTTACAAACTCAGCAGCCTTCAACATCCTATGTGCATTGCTGAAATATTTTCTGTAGAATATTTCCTTAAATTGCTCCCAAGTAAGCTTGGTAGTGTCAGTGATGGACTTCATAGAATCCCACCAGTGTCTAGCATCCATCTAGAACATAAAAGTGGCACATGAAACTTTTTCCTCATCAAGGATTCTAATATAATCGAAGATACCCTCAATACTCCTAACCCACTCTTCTGCCAGTAGTGGATTAGTTTCACCTTTGAAAGCTGGAGGCTTATTCTTCCTAAATCTCTCACAAGCGGGTTCATAATTTTCTTGTCTAACTATGGCCTGTGGTAGTGCTTGATCTCCATGCCTTTCCTCCCTTTCTATAAGCCTTTCTAACTGTCTTGCTTGTGTCTCAACCAACTCTGTCAACCTTCCTATAACAACATCCTTGTTGATCTCATTTTCAGTAGCACTTTTCTTATCATCCCTTCGCTCGCTAGTTTGACCCTTAGGCCTTAACATGATTCCCTGTATAGTTTCCATTTCACTTACATCTATGCACAAACAGCCAATAATAAAGACATAACATATGGCATCAAATTTAATGCTAACATAGGAAATTAAAACTTACTGGTTGACTGAGCTTTTTGTCACATGATCATACCTATGTAGACAGTTTTCAGAAACGATTAAACTTTCGCTCTGATACCAACACTGTAACACCCCCTAGTTTAACCATATTGTCATATACAGTCAAACTATGAAGTATTATTCTTTCTTAAACATTACCTTCTGTTTTGATAAAAAGGAGGGCAAATTTTTTTTTTGTGAACTTTCTAGAACTTTAGGACAAAAGAAACTATATGGCATTTCTTGTTAAAAGTGTCTTTACAAAATGTACAATCAAAAGAGGTTTTCACCAGTCGATTTTGCCATCAGCTGTAATATTTACATTACACCAAAATATCTCTGAACAAAAAAATGTCGCCCACAGGTCAAGCTCGTCTACATCTGTATGATCACGGCGACAAAAAGGCAAGCCAGGCAACCAGCTAGTCAACACCAAAATGTGCCTCCTCATCTGCATCACAAGACTAAAATGAGCTAAAGCTCTGTAAGTAAAAACTATGCATGCTTATGTATGCTTAAAAATCTTGTAAAGTTCCCATTGTACCCTTTTCTTTCTTAAACATTTTAGTTCATATATTTTCCTTAAAACTTATTCATAATTGGGCCCCTTAGAGCATTGCTAGTCCTGTAAGTCGATAGGTCGTGATAACATCGGGCGGAAACTCTGGCCAAGAGTAAAAATAAGGTGCGACCGTTGTGTGAGGTTTTTGAAAACTCCTTCCCTCATCAAAGGGGCATCCCACACCGCGCTAATCATGTCCCGCTTCAACGAGACACATCATAACATCCGCAAATCCCGCTTCAACGGGAGAGTCTACATCAACAGACTTACCTATCCAGCTCCGACAGACTAACAATTGCCATTAAAACTTATCTTATAAAATTGGTACAATGGTACTCATTTTCAAATACTCTTATAATAAAAATCTCCATTTGCATGCAGAACATGCCATGCACATGCCATTTCATAACTTTCAGGAATAAGTAAGTTTCACATAAATACATCTTCCATATAGTTCTTGTGATGCAGTTGTAAGTTTTTACTTACCTCGTGTCTTGAATAGGAATTGATAGTGGAAAAGGTCAATATCCTCTAGAGATTGGAGTGCTAATCACCTGTCATAAATTACTATTATTTAAGATGCACATTTTACAAATAGAATGCGTTAAGAAATTTGAACAATACCGAAATCAAAACTTTCACCAATTTAGGAAACTTAATCTTAAAATGACTCAAGAGTGTATAAATCACTTAAAGTACTTAACAGCTAATAACTAGCATTGAAAAACTGTTCAAAAGTGGTAAAATATGAATGCTAGTTCATTAGCACAAAATGGTCCAAAATGGCACATAATTTTGTAAAAACAAGTCCATTTGCTCCTAAATGGTGCCATTTCATTTTAAAAATATTTGGACAGCACCTTCCCTATTTTAGAGACAATCCCACATGATTAAAATCATGGTTTTAAATCTGAAATAACAATTTACAATTCAATTCCCACATATACACATCAAAGAGGATCACTTGGAATGGCATAAGCACACTTGAACTTTTTTTTTTCCAGCTTAAACAAAATTTAAAACCACTTTTACACTTGTATGTGATCACAACCAGCCACCAAATGAGTGTAGGAAATAATAGAATCAATAAAATATACACTCCAAGTTTAAGAAATCAGATTACAAATATAGAACTTAATCTACTACACATGAAAAAAAAAACTTAATTCCATAAATAGCAAACTTTGGGGCTTTAGATCTAACTCTAATCCTCCTGAATTTAAGATACAAAGTTCGTTATATATTCCAAGGATCCTGGTAGTAAGTAGTTTATTATCGAATCCAAATTCTCGACTTTATTTCCTTTAAGATTACAAATTCAAAATCCTACTTAAACCTTAGCTTGACTAGTTTGGGTCTTTGCTAGACTTCTTGTTTCTATCTCCACCAAACTGATTTCCAAGGCTTAGAAATAGATTTTTGAACTTAATAAGACCTGAAGAAACAAATATTTAAGTGGGAACAACTACAGAATTGTAATTATAGGCAAAGACCAAGAAAGAAGAATTAGTAGAACTACCTTGACTAGTTTTGATCTATCTTGCTTTCTAGAGCTCCAACTTGAGTTCTACCACTTGGAAACTCTTGGAGATGGTGAAGAGAAGTTGAGAGAAGTGTAAAAAGGTATTGGAGAGGCTTAGGTCGTGGCTGGAGAAAAAGGGAAAGCAAATGACCAGATTTGGTCAAAAATCAATACTTAAAGGCTAAGAATGGCATAACTTAAATTCTAAGGGGTATTTTAGGTATTTTGCTCATTACCTTCCATGTGTCAAGCTCTAAAACATCCTTAGTATACTCACCATATTACTGGTCAATCCTATACACCCAAGTGTAGACCAAAATGGTGAAACCTAGCTTAGAAAGTGAAATCTAGTCATACTTTGTCTTATGGTCCTATATGGCCAATCTTATTCTAATTTGGTGGAACCTAGCCCCATAACCAATCATTAAGAATACAAATAAGTCAATTATACTCCAATTAACAATGGAAACATAGTATTACTTTCATAATTATATTCTTTGTTCTTTTAGCACACCGAGCTCTCTCTCTCTGAGGGTTTTGAACCTTTACACTGCATTGGGACACTTCGACAGTCATTAGTGTAATAACATGTATGTAAATGCACATAACATAATGAATGAGTATGTTGCTACAAAACTAGTATTAAAGACTTCTAGATGCCTAATATGCAATTAGAAAATATTTATTATTGGCTTAATATGCATGTGAGAATCTTGGGCACCACAAGGGTACTCAACAAGGATTTAATGGAGGTAAAAGGAAGTTCCGACAGGGTCATCGACAAAGGCAAGATCCTTCGAAGCGCCCAGCAATAGGTCAACAAATGCAATCTAATTCGAACCAGAAAGTTACATGTCCCAAATATGGAAAGCCTCATAAAGGTGAATGCCTTTTTGGTAGTAGAGCATATTTTTCCTGTGGCAAGACAGGACATTATTCTAGAGGTTGTCCCTCCACCTCTGGTGAACAAAAGAAAGTTCCAGCTCGTGTATTTATCATGACTGCGACAGATGCTGAGGCTAATCAATTGGTTGTAGCAGGTGAGATCTTTATCTTTGATATTTTCGCAAATACATTAATAGATTCAGGAGCTACACATTCATTTGCATCACCAGCATATGTGAGAAAATTGGGCAGATCACCTGAAACTTTGAATTTAAGATACTGTGTAACTATTCCATCTGGGGAAGTGCTATATTCTGGTCAAGTTTTAAGAGCGTGTCCAATACAGATGGATGGTAGAGAATTATGAGTAGACTTAATAGTGTTAGATATACAGGATTTTGAGGTGATTTTGGGTATGGATTGGCTATCTAAGTATCACGCTAGCATTGATTGTAATGGTAAGAGAGTGGTATTTCAGCCACCTGGTGAAGAAGAGTTTACTTTCCTTGGGTCTTCTAGGAAGAAAATGGTACCAGTTATTTCAATGATAAAAGCGAGGAAGTTACTTGAGAAAGGATGCACTGGTTATCTGGCAAATGTAATAGATACTAGAGAAGAACTTAGGATAAAACCACAGGAAGTACCAGTGGTTAATGAATTTCTAGAGGTATTCCCAGAAGATTTACCAGGATTACCACCTGATAGAGAGATAGATTTTGTTATTGACTTGCTACCTGGTACTGCTCCTATTTCTAAAGCACCATATAGAATGGCTCCAGTAGAGTTGAAGAAATTAAAGGTACAATTATAGGAACTTTTGGACAAGGACTTCATACGACCAAGCTTCTCACCATGGGGTGCTCCAGTGTTATTTGTAAAGAAGAAAGATGGAACAATGAGGCTTTGTATTGATTATAGAGAGTTAAATAAGATTACAATTAAGAATAAATATCCTCTCCCTAGAATTGAAAATTTGTTTGATCAGTTACAAGGTGCTTCTGTATTTTCCAAGATTGATTTAAGATCGGGATACCATCAACTGAAGATTAAGGAAGAAGATATTCCTAAGACAGCTTTTAGGACGAGATACGGACACTATGAGTTTTTAGTGATGCCTTTTGGTTTAACTAATGCTCCAGCTGCTTTTATTGATATGATGAATAGAGTATTCAAGGATTTCTTAGATAGTTTTGTTATAGTGTTCATTGATGATATTTTGATCTATTCACGCTCAAGAGAGGAGCACATGGAGCATTTGAGAACAGTTTTGAGTATCCTAAAAGAAAAGCAGTTGTATGCAAAGTTTAAGAAGTGTGAGTTCTGATTGGAGAAAGTTATCTTCCTTGGTCATGTGGTGTCTGAAAATAGTATTTCTATGGATCCAATGAAGGTTGAAGCTGTAAGTTGTCGGTCAAGGCCTACAAATGTTTCAGAGATTCGTAGTTTCTTGGGATTGGCTGGTTACTATAGAAGGTTTGTAGAAGGATTTTCTAAGTTGGCCTCTCCATTGACTCAGTTGAATAGAAAGAATATGAAGTTTCATTGGAATGATGATTCTGAAAAGAGTTTTCAAGAGTTAAAATATCGTTTGGTCACAGCTCCTATACTGTCTATACCCACTAAATCTGGGGGATTTGTTGTTTACAGTGATGCTTCAAAGAATGGTCTAGGCTGTGTTCTGATGCAAAATGGTAAGGTTATTGCCTATGCTTCTAGGCAACTAAAAGAATATGAAAAGAAATATCCTACTCATGATTTGGAGCTAGCAGCAGTAGTTTTTGCACTGAAGATTTGGAGACATTATCTTTATGGAGAAAGATGTCAAATTTACACAGACCATAAAAGTCTCAACTATTTCTTTACCCAAAAGGAACTGAATATGAGACAGAGAAGATGGCTTGAACTAGTAAAAGACTATGATTATGAAATTAATTATCATCCAGGAAAAGCTAATGTGGTTGCAGATGCTCTAAGTAGAAAATCATTAGCTGCTATGTCACTCAAGTATGTTGATCGAAAGCATCTTTTGATGGATTTGCATCGATTGGAATTAGAGATTGTGCCTACAGGTTTAATGGAGAGATTAGCAGCTCTTACGTTGCAACCAACAATTTTAGAGAGAATCAAGCGAGACCAGAATACAGATCCCTACCTGATAAGTTTTAAGACTAAGATAGAGTCCAAAAAATAGGAGGTAGCCTTCCAGATTTCTGGTGATGGTGTAATCAGATACAGAAATAGACTCTGTATGCCCGATGGAACAATTAGAAACGAGATATTAACAGAAGCTCACATTACTCCCTACTCTGTGCATCCTGGTATTACAAAGATGTATCGGGATTTAAAAATGCATTACTGGTGGCCAAGTATGAAGAAAGATATGATTGAGTTTGTAGAACAATGTCTCATATGTCAGCAAGTTAAAGCTGAACATCAAACACCTACCGGTACATTAAAGCCCACACATTTGCCACAATAGAAATGGGAAGAGATTGCTATGGATATGGTGGTTGGACTTCCTAAGACAAATAAAGGTCATGATGCTATTTGGGTTATTGTGGATAGATATACTAAGTCAGCCCATTTCCTATCGATTAAAGTGATTTATTGTAACACCCCATAGTTTAACCATATTTTCATATACAGTCAAACTATGAAGTATTATTCTTTATTAAACATTATCTTTAGTCTTGATAAAAAGGTGGGCAAATACGTCTTCCATATAGTTCTTGTGATGCAGTTGTAAGTCTTAACTTACCTCATGTCTTGAAGAGGAATTTATAGTGGAAAAGGTCAATATCCTCTAGAGATTGGTGTGCTAATTACCTGTCATAAATTACTATTATTCAAGGTGCACATTTTATAGAAGAATGCGTCAAGATAATTGAACAAGATCGAAATCAAAACTTTCACCAATTTAGGAAACTTATTCTTAAAATGACTCAGGAGTATATAAATCACTTAAAGTACATAACAGCTAGTAACTAGCATTGAAAAACTGTTCAAAAGTGGTAAAATACGAATGCTAGTTCATTAGCACAAAATGGTCCAAAATGGCACATCATTTTGTAAAAACAAGTGCATTTGCTCCTAAATGGTGCCATTTCATTTTTAAAATATTTGGACAGCACCTCCCCTATTTTAGGGACATTCCCACATGATTAATAGCATGGTTTTAAACCTACCATAACAATTAACAATCCAATTCCCACATATACACATCAAAGAAACATCTAAGATAACATTAAAGCATATTTCAAATCTTTTTCGGTTTAGATAAGTTGGAAACGATTTATGCACTTGTCTATGGCTGCAAACAGCTACTAAGTCAATGAAATATATAATGGAATCCATGACATATCCATTGCAAGTTGAGAAAATCAGATTAGAAGTATAGGGAGCTTAATACACCCACGGAAACACTTGAATATACAATTAGTAAATTTAGGGCTCTTGGTGTAACTTGCATTCTCTACTTAAAGTATATATTCCAGCAATATATAAGGGTTTCTAGGACCATTAATAATCAAATAATTACTTTGGTTTAAAGGCTAACACAAAAAAAATTAACTAGAAGTTCAAAATCATACATAATGCTCACTTTAACTAGTTTGAGCTTTTGTTGGAGTTTTTTGCCTTCTACCTCCACCAAACTGATTCTCTAGGTTTAGAATTAGATTTTTGGACTTAAGATGACCTGAAGAAACCATTATTCATGTGGGAACAAGTAGAGAATTGAAATTAAAGGACAAGACCTAGAAAGAAGAACTTAATAGAATTACCTTGACTAGTTTTGGTGTATCTTGCTTTCTGGGGCTCCAATTTAAGTTCTACCACTTGGAAACTCTTGGAAATATTTGAGAGACGTTGAGAGAAGTTGTAAAAAGCATTGGAGAGTTTTATGTCGTGGTTGGAGAGAAAGGGAAAGCAAATGACCAGATTTGACCCAAAATCAACACTTAATGCCTAAGAAAAGGTATAACTTAAATTTTAAGGGGTATTTTGGGTATTTTACACACCACTTTCCATGTGTTCAGCTCTAAAACATCCTTACCATAATCTCCACGTTGCTGGTCACTCCTATACATCCAAGTGTAGCCAAAGTTTGTGAATCCTACCTTAGAAAGTGAAAACTAGTCATACTTTGACTTATGATCCTATATGGCCAATCTTATTGTAGTTTGGTGGAACCTAGCCCCTTAACCAATCATTAAACCTAAAAAGAAAATCAATTCGACTCCAATTAATAATGCAAACATAGTATTAGTACTCAATTATAAGAATGCATAAAAACAACATTACGCGATTAAGCCTAATATAAGCTAACTTAGTGCAACTAAATACGAAGTAGTATCCTGAATGCCTGGAGCCGATAAATAAAATACTATAAATGAATCCTAGATATTGAATCAAGCCTATTTGACATGTTAAGTACACCATGAATTCGGCTCCGAAATGCATGAAAATTACATTTTACTGAAAAACCTCTATTTGGCCAAGTTATCAACAAGTACGATCTTAATGCATATACACATAGTATTGCTTTCATAATTATATTCTTTGTTCTTTTAGCACACCGAGCTCTCTCTCTGAAGTTATTGAACCGTTACACTCTATTGGGACACTTCGACAATCATTAATATAATAACATGTATGTAAATGCACATAACATAATGAATGAGTATGTTACTACAAAACTAGTATTAACGACTTCTAGATGCCTAATATGTAATTAGAACATATTTATTATTGGCTTAATATGCATGTGAGAATCTTGGGAACCACACTTATAGTTTGGATTAGTTGGCTCAGTTGTATGTTCAAGAAATCATTAGACTACATGGTATTCCAAAGGTTATTATTTCTGACCGAGATGCTAGATTTACTTCAAAATTCTGGAAGAGGGTTCAGGAGGCTATGGGTACAAAACTGGCATTCAGTATAGCTTTTCATCCTCAAACTGATGGACAATTAGAGAGAACCATACAGACTCTTGAGAATATGCTTAGAGCTTGTGTGTTAGATTTTCATGGATCTTGGAGCAAGTACTTGCCGTTGATAGAATTTGCCTACAACAATAGCTATCAAGCTTCAATTGAAATGCCTCCGTATGAAGCCTTATATGGAACAAAATGTAGATCTCCAATTCACTGGGATGAGATGGGAGAAAGGAAATTTGTTGGTCCAGAATTGGTAAGAGAAACAGCTGAAGCAGTAGAAAAGATTCGTAAACAGTTATTAGCTGTTCAGAACAGACAGAAACATTATGCTGATCCAAGAAGGAGAGAGGTCATATTTGATGTTGGGGACAAAGTATTTTTGAAGGTTGCACCCATGAAAGGAATCATGAAGTTTGGGAAGAAAGAGAAGCTTAGTCCTAGATATATAGGCCCATTTGAGATACTTGACAAAGTTGGAGATGTTGCTTATAGACTTGCATTACCACCCTTACTGTCAAACGTGCACAATATTTTTCACCTCTCTATGTTAAGAAGATATGTTCCAAACCCTTCACATATTTTGAGTTACGAGCCATTGGACTTGAGCCAAGATGTGAGTTATGAAGAAGAACCAGTGGAGATTTTGGATAGAAAAGAGAAGGAGCTTAGAAGCAAGAATATCCCTTTGGTCAAATTATTGTGGAGGAACCACGAAGTAGAAGAGGCCACATAGGAAAGAGAAGAAGAGATGAAAACTAAGTATCCTCACTTATTTGGTTAAGCAAATTTCGAGGAAAAAATTTAATGAGGGAAGGATTGTAATGCCCAAGATTCTCATATGCATAATAAGCCAATAATAAACATGTTTATATTGCATAATAGACGTATCAAGTGACTAGAATTGGCTTAACAGTAAATTTCTCATTCTTTATTGTTAAATGCTTTCAATATGTGTTATTGTACTAATATTTGTCGAAGGATGCCCATGCAGTGTAAAGGCTCGGTACCCTCAGAGAGAGAGAGCTTGGTGTGTGAAAAGAATAAAGAATATATTCATGAATAATAATACTATATGCACATGCATTAAAAATCATGTCTATTGATAAATTAGTCAAATAGTAGTTTTTTCGACAAAATGCATCCTTCACGATTTTTAGATTCAAATTCACTGTGCATTTAGCACACCAAATAGCTTTAATTTAATGTTTAGGAGTCATTTTTAGCATTTTTAAAAAATGTTCATTCCAGGTAAGCT
>JXTB01000221.1:381414-405292 GCA_002914805.1 Parasponia andersonii | reverse complement strand
AAAAGTTCAAACTAGTCAAGGTGAGTTTTTTTTGTGGAATTTAGAATTGGTAATTTATTTCCATTTCTTTAGCCCTTTAATTAAAGCTTTTATTTGATGAATTAAGGTCTAAGAAAACCTTAAATATGGCTGGAAAAACAGAATTTAAGTGGAATATTAAAGTTAGTCTTAAAGCCCCAAGGTTTGCTACTTGTGGATTCAAGTGTTTTCAAGTGTTCCATTGTTAGAATAAGCTCCCCATACTTGTAATCTGATTTTATAAAATTGAAATGTATATTTTGTTGATCCCATGATGTAAATATATTTGTTTCATTGCTGTTTGTGACAATAGAAAAGTGTAAAAGTGGTTTTAAACTTTGTTTAAAACGAAAGGAATTCAAGTATACCTAGGTTGCTCTAAATGATCCCCTTTGAGTTATATATGTGGGAATTGGCTTGTTGATTGTTATTACAGGTCTTAAACCATGATTTTAATCATGTGGGGATGTCATAAAAATAGGGGAGGTGCTGTCCAAATATTTCTAGAACCAAATGGTACCATTTAGAAGCTAATGGACTAGTTTTTATGAAAGTAGATGACATTTTGGTTCATTTTGTGATTAGGGTTCCTTCTTTTGTAAAAGTTGTGATTCGGTCTTGTACTTGTTTTCTTTAAGCATTTTACATTGTAGTAATAATGTTAGTAATAAAATTGACATCAGGTCTTCCACACACCTTGCCACAAAGGATACTGACCCTTTCCACTATCTTTTCTACCGGACACAAGGTAAGTGAAGATTTATTTTAACTGCGTCACAAGAACAATAGTAGATACAAGAAATTTTCCTACATGTTTATGTGTATTATTTCAATTATATATTATTTATATTGTTGTTGCAAAGCCTATAGAAACATAAGCATGGCATGATCATTGAGCATGATTTTCAAAGAAGTGAAGTTTTCCACACATTGGATTTAAAGTAGTACCATTGTACTAATTTTACGAGATACGTTTTAAGTATAGTGTTTAGTCTGTCTGTATTGGGTAAGTATAGTTTGCACAGGCATCCTTCCCACATAGGTGGGCACGGCTTACCGACTGCCGGGACCGAGCATTGTACTAAGAGAATTATCAGGTGCATTACTTAGTCGGTCTGCATTGGATAGGTATGGTTCACATTGGCCATGTGTTTCCTTCCCGCATAGGTGGGCACAGCCTACTGACTGCCGCGACTTTGTAATGTACTCAAGGGCCCTATAAAGAAATGTTTTCTAAGAAAAGTGCATCGAAATGAAAAGTTATGAAAGAAAGAGTACAATGGGAATTTCAATAAAGTTTATGCATGAAACATGTTCATAAGCATACATGATCTTTACTTACTGAGCATTAGCTCATTTAGTTCCTATGATGCAAGTGAGGACATTTTTGATGTATAGAGTTGCTAGTTGGCTAGCACATTTTCTTGTCGCCATGATCATACCGATGTAGACGACCTTGACTTGTGAGTAGTGTTTTATTTGTATTTGGTTATTCTAGTGTGTTTTAAATATTACTACTGATGGCAAGATTAACAGATATGGAGTTTTTAGTTGTCTATTTTGTAAAGACACTTTCAAAAAGTAATGCTGCGTAGTTTCTTTTGTTTTAGAGCTCAAAAAGTTTAAATTTGGCCCACCTTTTTGGAAAAACTAAAAATATGGTTTATAAAAGAGTAATGCTTCCTAGTTTGACCTACACAGTCATATAGTTAAGCTAGGAGGGGGGCATGACAGGCAGCAGTTGTATTTGCTCTCAAGATTTAGAGACATTATCTATATGGGGAATATTGTGAAATATATACTGACCATAAGAGCCTCAAGTACTTTTTCACATAGAAGGAATTAAATATGAGAAAAAGACGATAGTTAGAGCTGGTAAAGGACTATGATTGTGAGATTTTATATCATCCAGGGAAAGCAAATGTTGTGGCTGATGCACTGAGTAGTTTATCCATTCTAAGGCAATTATCAAAGCCACTCTAGGAAGATATGTGTACAGCACAAATTCAGATCATCATTGGTAATTGGCAACAATGACACTACGGTCAACATTGCTAGAAAGAATTAAACAGGGTCAAATTAAACAGGGTCAACTTACAGATCTATATTTGTTAAAATAGAAAGGTGAGGTGGAAGATAGAAAGACCACCGATTTTAGTATCTTGGTTAATGGAACTATGAGGTTTTAAGACAGATTATGTGTCCCAAATGACAAAGGACTCAAGAATGAAATTCTTATAGAAGCTCACACTACATCGTATTCATTGCACCAAGGAACTACAAAGATGTATAATGATTTAAGAATGCATTATTGGTGGCCTGGAATGAAAAGGGATGTCGTAGAGTTTGTAGCCAAGTGTCTCACATGTCAACAGATTAAAGCTGAACACCAAAGACCCGCTAGTCTATTACAGCCACTACAGATTCCAGAATGGAAATGGGAGGAAATTACTATGGATTTTGTTGTTTGATTACCTAGAACTTCGAAACAGCATGATGCCATTTGGATCATAGTAGACAGATACGCAAAATCAGCACACTTCCTTCCTATATGCATGACCTACACTATGGATTAGTTTTTAGAACTATATATTCAAGAAATTGTGAGACTGCATGGTGTACCAGTTTCAATTATTTCATATCAAGATCTATGATTCTCTTCAAAATTTTGGGAAAGTTTGCAGAAGGCCATGGGAACCAGATTGAAGTTCAGTACAGCTTTTCACCCTTCAACAAATGGACAAACAAAAAGGACAATTCAGACTTTGGAAGATATGTTAAGAGCATGTATCTTAGATTTCCAAGGATCATGGAGTAAATACCTACCATTGATTGAGTTTGCTTATAATAATAGTTATCAAGCAACAATTGGTGTAGCTCCATATGAAATGCTATATGGTAGAAAGTGTCAATCTCCAATCCATTGGGATGAAATGAGAGAAAAGAAGTATCTTGGCCCAGATTTGGTCAAATAAACCACAGAGGCAATGGAAAAGATAAGAAAAATAATGCTTGCTACACATAGTCGATAGAAGAAATACACTGATCCAATGCAAATAGATGTAGAATTTGGTGTAGGTGACATGATACTTTTAAAAGTAGCACCAATGAAAGGAGTGATGAGATTTGGAAAGAAAGGAAAGTTGAGTCCCAGATTTATTGGACCTTTTGATATACTTGAAAGGATTGGAAATGTACCTTACAGACTTGCTTTACCCCCATCATTGTTAAGAGTGCATAATGTTTTCCATATCTCTTTATTGAGAAAGTATGTTTCAGACCCCTCCTATCTGTTGAGTTATGAGCCACGGGAACTAAATCGGGATTTGACATATGAGGAACAACCAATACAGATACTTGACAAAAAGGAAAAAGAATTGAGAAATAAGAAAATTCCACTAGTTAAAGTCTTATGGAGAAATTTCGCAGTAGAAGAAGCAACTTGGGAGAGAGAGGATGAAATAAGGATCAAGTATCCAGAACTATTTGGGTAAGCAAATTTCGAGGACGAAATTTTTATAAGGAGGAGGGGATTGTGACATCTAGCTCCTCACATAATTAAGAGAGCCAATAATAAACATGTTCTAATTGCATATTAGGCATCTAGAAGTCATTAATACTAGTTTCAGAAAAATATGCTCATTCCTTATGTTATGTACATTTACATACATGTTATTATACTAATGATTGTCGATGTGAAATCCCACATCGGCTGGAAAGGGGAATGAAGCACTCTTTATAAAGGGGTGTTGGGCCCACCAGGCTTTCTGGGTAGACGCGTTGAAATCTGTGAGTTGCGGAGGCCGGTTTGGTCCAAGTGGCAAAGCGGACAATATCTACTAGCGGGGTTCTTGGGCTGTTACAGATGGTATCAGAGCCGGTTCCCGAGTCGATGGTCAGCGGGGACGCTGAACCCTTAAGGGGGGGGATTGTGAAATCCCACATCGGCTGGAAAGGGGAACGAAGCACTCTTTATAAGGGTGTGGATACCTTTCCCTATCAGACGCGTTTTGAAAACCGTGAGCTGCGGAGGGCGGTTCGGTCCAAGTGGCAAAGCGGACAATATCTGCTAGCGGGGTTCTTGGGCTGTTACAGATGGTATCAGAGCCAGGTTCCCGAGTCGATGGTCAGCGGGGACGCTGAACCCTTAAGGGGGGGGATTGTGAAATCCCACATCGGCTGGAAAAGGGAACGAAGCACTCTTTATAAGGGTGTGGATATCTTTCCCTATCAGACGCGTTTTGAAAACCGTGAGCTGCGGAGGGCGGTTTGGTCCAAGTGGCAAAGCGGACAATATCTGCTAGCGGGATTCTTGGGCTGTTACAGTCGAAGTGTCCCGATGCAGTGTAAAGGTTCAATACCCTCAGAGAGAGAGCTCGGTGTGCTAAAAGAACAAAAAAATATAATTATGAAACTAATACTACGTGCACATGTATTAAGATCGTACTTGTTGATGACTTGGTCAAATAGTAATTTTTCGATAAAATGCAATTTTCACGTACTTCGGAGCCAAATTCACTGTGTGTTTAACACATCAAATAGGCTTAATTCAATGTCTAGGACTTATTTATAGCATTTTATTTATCGGCTCCAGGTAAGCACGAGGTGGCATTCAGGACACTAATTCATATTTAGTTGTACTAAGCTAGCTTAGATAAAGCTTAATCGCATAATGTCATTTTTGTGCATTCTAATAATTGAGTACTAATACTATGTATGCATTGTTAATTAGAGTTTAATTGACTTTCTTTTTATGTTTAATGATTGGTTAAGGGGCTAGGTTCCACCAAATTACAATAAGATTAGCCATATAGGATCATAAGTCAAAGTATGCTAGTTTTCACTTTCTAAGATAGGATTCACCAACTTTGGCTACACTTGGATGTATAGGAGTGGCCAGCAATGTGGTGAATATGCTAAGGATGTTCTAGAGCTGGACACATGGAAAGTGATGTGCAAAATACCCAAAATACCCCTTAGAATTTAAGTTATTCCATTTTTAGTCATTAAGTATCACTTTTAGACCAAATCTGGTCATTTGCATTCCCTTTCTCTCTGGCGATGACCTGTAACTCTCCAATGCTTTTTCTGACTTCTACCAACTTCTCTCAAACATTTCCAAGAGTTTCCAAGTGGTAGAACTCAAATTGGAGCCTTAGAAAGTAAGATACACCAAAACTAGTCAAGGTAATTCTATTAAGTTCTTCTTTCTAGGTCTTGTCCTTTAATTTCAATTCTCTACTTGTTTCCACTTAAACAAAGGTTTATTCAGGTTTTATTAAGACCAAAAATCTATTTATAAGCCTTGGAAATCAGTTAGTGGAGATAGAAGGCAAGAACACTAGCAAAAAACTCAAACTAGTTAAGGTGAGGTTTATGTTGGATTTTGAATTTGTAGTGAATTTCCTTTATTTTAGCTCTTAAACCTAAGCTATTCTTTGATGAATAATGGTCCTAGGAACCCTTATATATTGCTGGAAATATAAAATTTAAGTGGATGATTAAAGTTAAACCTAATGCCCCAAAGTTGCAATTTATGGAGTTAAGTGTTTTTATGTGTAATAGATTAAGTTTTCTATATTTGTAATCTGATTTCTTAAATTGGATTGTATATCTTATTGATCCTATTGTCTATTACACTCCTTTGGTGGCTGCTTGTGATGATACATAAGTGTAAAAGTGGTTTTAAACTTGTTGAAATCGAAAAAGAGTTCAAGTGCACTTAGATTGTTCTAAGTGATCCTCTTGATGTGTATATGTGGGAATTTGGATTTCTAATTGCTATTGCAGGTTTAAAACCATGATTTTAATCATGTGGGAATGTTCTAAAAATAGGGGAGATGCTGTCCAAATATTTTTAAAACGAAATGCCACCATTTAGGAGAAAATGGACTAGTTTTACAAAATTATGTGTCATTTTGAATCATTTTTGTGCTAATAAACTAGCATTCATATTTTAATACCTTTGAACAGTTTTTCAATGCTACTTATTGACTGCCAAGTACCTTAAGTGATTTATATACTTCTGAGTTATTTCAAAATCAAGTTTGCTAATTTTGTGAAAATTCTGATTTCAGTATTGTTCGAGTATCTTGATACATTCTTTTGGCAAAATTTGCATCTTGAATAACAGTAAACTATGACAGGTGAATAGCACACCAATCTCTAGAGGATATTGACCCTTTCCATAATTCATTTCTATTCAGGACACGAGGTAAGTAAAGTACTCAACTGCAACACAAGAATTATGTGCTATATAAGTATCTATTATGTTTCCATGTTTTGCATTTATTCTAGTTATGAGTATGACCATTAGCATTTCGATTTCAGCATATATTTGCTTGTAAATTTTGGTGTGGTATTATTATGTACACCATATAACCATGCATATTTTATGAAAAAGTTTAAGAAGGGTAATAAGATTTATGAAATGCCTTAGTATTTTGTGTAAAACTATTTTATCATAGAGAAGTTAAGACCAGGTAACTTTCAGAAGGTTTTGTGTCACTATTACGGGGAAGCGGGATAAATATTTACAGTTTCAGTGTGGCAGCCCTAGGAGAGGGGCAAGTGTGATAGGATTAGTCATGAGGTTTGCCACAATGTTCCTCCCCCAAGTTATATAATAGATTAAACTACAATCTCGGGCCACCTTATCTCTTGAGCTCGACGGGGTAACGATTGAATAAGGTTAGTAACAAGCCCCACTATGGTAATAGCCGGTGGGAGGAGAACCTATGGGATATCATTAATTCAGGAAACCCTACAGGCATAGTGCTGAACCGGACAATGGGCACAACACAGGGAAGGGTCTAACGGAAATTATTTATACCGAAATATTTAAGCAAGCACGATCATACATTTAATTCATGTCATTGAGCAACATGTCATCCATTACTTTACTTACTGAGTTGTAGCTCATTATAGTCTTGTGTTGCAGGTAATGATTGAGATAACAGCATGAACTTGTGAGTTGAAGTAGAGGCCCAACCTTGGTGTTGTACATATGGATATTTTGACCACTTGTAGGGGGCTTAATTTGTGTATTTTGGGATATTTTACAGTCTCTCAATAAAGTTATTTTTAGTTCATTTTTTTTAATACCTATTTACTATGTTTTGTTTTGTAATATATGTATATACTGATCATGTATGCAAGTAAAGTCAGTTATCCATAGAGTTTTAAAGAAAATAAAATGTTTAAATTGGCCCGTATTTTGGAAAAATAATTATAGTATTATCTTTCAAAAGTAACACCTTATAAATAGAAAGTTAATAAATTTCTACTAGTAGTAGGAGGATAAAGAGGGCATTACAAGTATTTCAGCCACCTGGTGAAGAAGATTTTACTTTCCTTAGGTCTTTTAGGAAGAAAATGGTACCAATTATTTCAATGATAAAAGTGAGGAAGTTACTTGGGAAAGGTTGTACTATTTATTTAGCAAATGTAATGGATACTAGAGAACAACTTAGGATGAAGGCACAGGAAGTACCAGTAGTTAATGAATTTCTAAAGGTATTCCCAAAAGATTTACCAGGATTCTCACCTGATAGAGAGATAGAGTTTGCTATTGACTTGCTACCTAGCACTGCTCCTATTTCTACAGCACCATATAGAATGGTTCCAGCAGAGTTGAAGGAATTAAAGGTACAATTACAGGAGCTTTTGGACAAGGGTTTCATACATCCAAGCTTCTCACCATTGGGTCCTCTAGTGCTATTTGTAAAGAAGAAAGATATAGCTATGAGGCTTTGTATTGATTTAAGAGAGTTAAATAAGGTTACAATCAAGAATAAATATCCTCTCCCTAGAATTGATGATTTTTTGATCAGTTACAAGGTGCTTCAGTATTTTCCAAGATTGATTTAAGATCGGGATACCATCAATTAAAGATTAAGGAAGAAGATATTCCTAAGACAGCTTTTAGGACGAGATACAGACACTATGAGTTTTTAGTGATCCCTTCAGTTTAACTAATGCTCCAGCTGCTTTTATGGATATGATGAACAGAGTATTTAAGGATTTCTTAGATAGTTTCGTTATAGTGCTCATTGATGATATTTTGATCTACTCACGCTCAAGGGAGGAGCACATAGAGCATTTGAGAACAGTTTTGAGCATTCTAAAAGAAAAGCAGTTGTATGCAAAGTTTAAGAAGTGTGAGTTTTGGTTGGAGAAAGTTATCTTCCTTGGTCATGTAGTGTCTAGAAATAGTATTTCTATGGATCCAACAAAGGTTGAAGCTGTAAGTAATTGGTCAAGGCCTACAAATATTTTAGAGATTCATAGTTTCTTAGGATTGGCTGGTTACTATAGAAGATTCATCAAAGGATTTTCTATGTTGGCTTCTCTATTAACTCGGTTGACTATAAAGAACGTGAAATTTCATTGGGATGATAATTGTGAAAAGCGTTTCCTAGAGTTAAAGAATCATTTGGTCATAGCCCCTATACTTTCGATACCCACTACATCAGGAGGATTTGTTGTCTACAGTGATGCTTCAAAGAATATTCTAGGCTATGTTCTGATGCAAAATGGTAAGATTATCACCTATGCTTCTAGGCAACTAAAAGAATATGAAAAGAAATATCCTACTCATGATTTGGAGCTAGCAGCAGTAATTTTTGCACTGAAGATTCGGAGACATTATCTTTATGGAGAAAGATGTCAAATCTACACAGACCATAAAAGTCTTAAGTATTTGTTTACACAAAAGGAACTAAATATGAGACAGAGAAGATGGCTTGAACTGGTGAAAGACTATGACTGTGAGATTAACTATCATCCAGGAAAAGTTAATATAGTTGCAGATAATATAAGTAGAAAGTCATTAGCTGCTATGTCACTTAAGTATGTTGATCGAAAGCATCTATTGATGGATTTGCATCGATTGGAATTAGAGGTTGTGTCTATAGGTTTAATGGAGAGATTAGCAGCTCTTACGTTGCAACCTACAATTTTAGAGAGAATCAAGCAAGACTAGAATACGTATCTGTATCTAATAGGTTTAAAGACTAAGATAGAGTTCGGAAAGGAGGTAGCCATCCAGATAACTAGTGATGGTGTAATCAAATACAGAAATAGACTTTGTGTGCCAGATGGAACAATTAGAAAGGAAATATTAACAAAAGCTCACACTACTCCCTACTCTGTGCATCCTGATATTACAAAGATATATAGGGATTTAAAAATGCATTACTGGTGGCCAAGTATGAAGAAGGATGTGATTGAGTTTGTAGAACAATGTCTCACATGTCAGTAAGTTAAAGCTGAACATCAAAGACCTGCCGATACATTAAAGCCAATACATGTACCATAATAGAAATGGGAAGAGATTGCTATGGATTTGGTGGTTCGACTTCCTAAGACAAATAAAGGCCATGATGCTATTTAGGTTATTGTGGATAGATATACTAAGTTAGCCCATTTCCTGCCGATTAAAGTGACTTATACTTTGGATCAGTTGGCTCGGTTGTATGTTCAAGAATTCATTAGACTACATGGTGTTCCGAAGGTTATTATTTCTGATCGAGATGCTAGATTCACTTCAAAATTCTAGAAAAGGGTTTAGGAGGCTAAGGGTACAAAACTGGCATTCAGTACAGATTTTCATTCTCAAACAGATGGACAATCAGAGAAAACCATACAGACTCTTGAGGATATGCTTAGAGCTTGTGTGTTAGATTTTCATGGGTCTTGGAGCAAGTACTTGCCGTTGATAGAATTTGCCTACAACAATAGTTATCAAGCTTCAATTGAAATGCCTCTATATGAAGCATTGTATGGAAGAAAATGTAGATCTCTCGTTCACTGGGATGAGATGAGAGAAAGGAAATTTCTTGGTCCACAATTGGTAAGAGAAACAGCTGAAGCAGTAGAAAAGATTCGTAATAGGTTATTAGCTATTCAGAATAGACAGAAACATTATGCTGATCCGAGAAGGAGAGAGGTCATATTTGATGTTGGGGACAAAGTATCTTTGAAGATTGCTTCCATAGAAGGAATCATGAGATTTGGGAAGAAGGGGAAGCTTCGTCCCAGATATATAGGTCTATTTGAGATAGTTAACAAAGTTGGAGATGTTGCTTATAGACTTGCCTGCCACCTTCGCTGTCGAATGTACACAATATTTTTCACGTCTCTATATTAAGAAAATATGTTCCAAACCCTTTGCATGTTTTGAGTTATGATCCATTGGAGTTGAGCCAAGATATGAGTTATGAAGAACAACAAATGGAGATTTTGGACAGAAAAGAAAAGGAGCTTAGAAACAAGAAGATCCCTTTGTTCAAAGTACTGTGGAGGAACCACGAAGTAGAAGAGTCCACATGGTAGAAAGAAGAAGAGATGAAAATTAAGTATCCTCACTTATTTAGGTAAGCAAATTTTGAGGACGAAATTTAATAAGAAGGGAAGGATTGTAATGCCCAAGATTCTCACATAGATAATAGGCCAATAATAAATATATTCATACTACATAATAGATATATAATGAAACTAGTGTCAATTTTATGATAAATTGCTCATTTTGATCGTTAAATGCTTTTATTATATACTATTATACTAACGGTTACCGAAGTGTTTCCATGCAGTGTAAAGGCTCAGTACCCACAGAGAGAGCTTGGTGTGTGAAAATAACAAAGAATACATTAATGGATAATAATACTATATACACATGCACTAAAAACCATGTCTGTTAATAACATGGTCAAATAGTAGTTTTTCAATAAAATATATTTTTCACGCTTTTCGGAGCAAATTCACTGTGCATTTAGCATGTCAAATAGCTTTAATTTAATGATTAGGACTCATTTCTAGCATTTTCAAAAATGTTCGTTCTAGGTAAGCACAAGGTGGCAATCATTGTACTGAACTGTGTTTAATTACACTAAGCTAGCTTAGATTCAGATTACTCGTGTAATATCATCTTTGTGTATTCTATTAATTGCACAATTATACTATATTTGCATCATCAATAGGAGTCTAATTGAATTTCTTTTTATGTTTAATGATTAGTTATGGGGCTAGGTTCCACCAAATTATAATAAGATTGGCCATATAGGATCATAAGTCAAAGTATGACTAGATTTCACTTTCTAAGTTAGGTTTCACCATTTTGGTCTGTACTTGAGTGTATAGGATTGACCAGCAACGTGGTGAGAATGCTAAGGATGTTTTAGAGTTGGACACATGGAAAGTAAGGTGCAAAATACCTAAAATACCCCTTAGAATTTAAGTTATGCCATTCTTAACCTTTGAATATTGATTTTTGACAAAATCTGGTCATTTCTTTCCTCTTCCCCCCCAGCCACGACTTGAACTACTCCAGCTAGTTTCTATACTTTTCTTAACTCCCCTTCTCCATATCTAATAGTGTCCAAGTGGTAGAACTCAATTTGGAGCTCAAGAAAGCAAGATAGGTCCAAACTAGTAAAGGTAATTCTACTAGTTCTTCTTCCTAGGTTTTGTTTTGTTGTTTCAATTCTCCACTTGATACTACTTAAGTAATGTTTCCTCTTGGTACTCTTTAGTCCTAAGATTAATTTTGAAGCCTTAGAAATCAATTTTGTGGAAGTAGAAGGCAAGAGCTTCAATAAAAGTTCAAACTAGTCAAGGTGAGCTTCTGTGGAATTTAGAATTAGTAATTTATTTCTATTGCTTTAGCTCTTGAATTCAAGCTTTTATTTGCTGAATTAAGGTCTAAGAAAACCTTATATATGGCTGAAAACACAGAATTTAAGTGTAGGATCAAAGTTAGTCTTAATGCCCCAAAGTTTGCTACTTGTGGATTCAAGTGTTTTCAAGTGTTTCCATTGTTAGAATAAGTTTCCCATACTCGTAATCTGATTTTATAAAATTGAAATGTATATTTTGTTGATCTCATGATGTAAATATATTTGTTTTGTTGTTGTTTGTGATAATAGAAAAGTGTAAAAGTGGTTTTAAACTTTGTTTAAATGAAAGGAATTCAAATGTATTTAGGTTGCTATAAATGATCATCTTTGAGTTGTATATGTGGGGATTGGCTTGTTGATCGTTATTACAGGTCTTAAATCATGATTTTAATCATGTGGGGATGTCGTAAAAATAGGGGAGGTGCTGTCCAAATATTCTTAGAACCAAATGGTACCATTTAGAAGCAAATGGACTAGTTTTTATGAAAGTAGATGACATTTTGGTTCGTTTTGTGATTAGGGTTCCTTCTTTTGTAAAAGCTGTGAGTCGGTCTTGTACTTGTTTTCTTTAAACATTTTATATTGTAGTGATAATATTAGTAATAAAATTGACATCAGGTCTTTCACACACCTTGCCACAGAGGATACTGACACTTTCTACAATCTTTTCTACTGGACACAAGGTAAGTGAAGATTTATTTTAACTACATCACAAGAACAAAAGTAGATACAAGATATTTTCCTACATGCTTATGTGAATTATTTCAATTATATGTTATTTATATTATTGTTGCAAGGCTTACGGAAACATAAGTATGGCATGATCACTTAAGTATGATTTTCAAAGAAATGAAGTTTTTTACGCATTGGATTTAAAGTAGTACCATTGTATAGATTTTATAAGATATATTTTAAGTACATTGTCTAGTTTGTCTATATTGAATAAGTATGGTTTGCACAGGTATCCTTCTGTTGGATTTAAAAACGATTTTTGCAGCGGAAGATTGGCACAGGAACATTCAAAATTATTCTAAAAAATAATTGACTATAGGAGTGCATAGTATTAATTCATAGCAAATAGAAACATACAAAGAGAATAGATTTAATACCTCTTGTAGCCTATCAGCAAATCCTAGCTTTACTGTCTTCTCAACCATGATCTTCCAATCCAAGCCTCAAGCACAACTGGATGAACGTGTGGGCATTGCATATAATCTCTTAAACTCATACTTTAGGCCCTTACAATTTTCGCAATACATAAGATTGCAAGGGTTTATTCTATAGAGAATAGGAAGACTCTCTTCTTTTTCTCTGTAATTTTTGGAGGCTCAGTAGAAAATAATACGTAGTCTCTACTTATTATCTACTAGGGTTTCCTTTATATATATATATTTATTTATTAAACTATTTAATAAATAATATATTAATCAAATTAATATATATATATAATAACCTTTTTTATAAAAACGTTACCTTACTTTTTTTTCTTTATATTAAATGTAAACTTTTATATATATATATCTATTTAATCTAATTAATTAATTAATATATATATATATATATATAAACTAGTGCATAATTCACTCTTTCAAGAAAGAGTGTTTCACTTTTAGTCAGTTTTTCAATTTCTGCTTATCTAATTATTTGATAATTAGATATATTTAAATTCAAAATTTAAACAAATTAGGAAACTTATCTCTCCATAAATTTAAATTAATTAATTAATAACAATTATTAATTACATATAGATAAACTATTTATCTAGATAAAATATACAGTAACTGAAATAATGTAATATCCAGTATAGTGTTTGTAAGAGGTGGAATTGGGGACCTATGGACCTATAATACAAGCTCCAATAAATTATGACAATTAATTAAACTTTTTAATTAATTTGTCTAATTTATTAATTCTAGTATTACTCCACCAAAAATCCGGAATTGCACTATTGAAATTACAGAATTAACTTACTCAGAAAATAATGAGTAGTCCATCGATTTAATTATTACACGTAGTTCAATTCTCTATAGACAATTCATAACTAGAGATAGGTTATATTCTGTTTACCTCTCCAATTACATCTTTGTCCTTGTGTATTGTTGATTCTCTAATAAACAATTAATTTGTAAATCTATTATAAATTGAGTACTCAAACTGTTCAAGTCCTGAATTAATACACTAGGGAGTCATCTTTATAGCTTCCTAATGGAAAAAATGGATTCCATATCTGTAAGTTATATTCCTAGCTACTCATCTTATTATGCTCCCAAGATACAAGTATTTCTATCTGTTTAAGAACAAACCTTTAACAAGTATGTTAAAGAACATAATGTTATAAATAGGAGTCTATAACTACTCAGGATTAAGATTGATCTACATATGATCATCTAGTAACATTATTTGAACTCTCAACAGTTAACGGAATTTATGTGAGATTCAAATTATGTCTGGTCCAGTCCTGTATAATCAAATTATATAAAGTACCTCCATTGTGATGTCAACATATCAATAGTCTGGATAAGACTATTACATTGTCAATGTTAATGGACTGTACTAATAATATTTAATTAAAGATCCCAAACTTTAATTAATTATTACGGACTATATTTAGTTTATTATTCATAAATTTAATCCTCATGTATTTAACACTTATATACTAAATTTATGATCACATAAATAAACCCTAACAATCTCCCACTTGCCCTAAAGTATGTGAGACATGTCTCTCAATCCTAAACCCTCCAAGTAACTCTCCAAAGTCTTCGTTGGAAGCGTTTTTGTAAAAGGATTAGCAATATTGTTTTCAGATGCTCTCTTCAGAACGACCACGTCTCCTCGATGTACTCTCTCTCTAATCAGATGATACTTCCTCGCTATATGCTTTCCTCTCTTGTGACTTCTTAGTTCTTTTGAATTCGCCACTGCTCCACTGTTGTCGCAGTGTAACATTAGTGGCTTATCCATATTTGGAACAACTTCCAAATTAGTAAAGAATTTTCTGAGCCAAACTACTTCTTTATCTACTTCACAAGCTGCTATGTATTCTGCTTCCATAGTAGAATCTATAGTGCTAGATTATTTAACTTCTCCAGACAGTAGCTCCACCAGCAAGAGTGAACACTGATCCAGACGTCGACTTTCGAGTATCTTTGTCTGATTAAAAATCAGAATCAGTGTAACCAGTAGGAATCAAGTCCAGACTTGAATAAACCAGCATATAATTTCTCGTTCTCCTAAGATATTTGAGAATATGCTTTACTGCTATTCAGTGATCTAATCCTGGATTTGATTGAAAACAACTGACTATCCCTACTGCGTAACATATGTCAAGCCTAGTACACAACATGGCGTACATAAGGCTGCCAATTGCAGATGCATAAGGGACCCGTCTCATATCCTCTTCCTCTTGAGGTATCTTGGGACATTGCTCTTTGGAAAGGATAACTCTATGTCGAGAAGGTAACTGTCCTTTCCTAAAGTTTTGCATCAAAAAATGAATGAGCACCTTATCAATGCAAGATGCTTGAGACAGTGCTAAAAGTTTGTTCTTGCGATCTCAAATAATCTGGATCTCAAGCACATAACTTGTTTCTTCCAAATATTTCATTTGGAATTTCTTGGCTAACCATTTTTTTACATTACATAATATTTCCACATTATTCCCAATAAGCAAGATATCATCTACATAAAGAATTAGGAAGACCACTTTCTTGTCTTTGATGTACTTGTATACACAAGGTTCATCAACATTTTGATCGAAACCATAAGATTTAATTGTCTCATCCAATCTTAGATTCCATGATCTTGAAGCTTGCTTAAGTCCATAAATGGACCTAAGTAACTTACAAACTTTTTTCTCTTAGCCTTTAGCTACAATACCTTCTGGTTGCCCCATATAGATGCTTTCTTCACGATAGCCATTCAAAAAAGCTGTATTGACGTCCATTGGCCATATTTCATAATCTAAACATGCGGCAATGGATAAAAAGATATATATGGATTTAAGCATGGCTACTAGCAAGAAAGTCTCTTCATAATCAACTCCCTCTTTTTGGGTATAACCCTTTGCCACTAACCTTGCTTTGAACATTTCAACTTTTCCATCTGCACCACTTTTTTTTTTATAGATCCATTTACATCCAATGGGCCTAACATCTTCAGGTAGATCTATAAATTCCCAGACAGAATTAGAATACATGGATTCCATTTCTTGGTTCATAGCCTCTTGCCATTTTTCCTTATCAGAATCTTCCATTGCATGCTTGTATGTCAATGGGTCATCTTAGCTACTATCGGAAATAGCAATATGTGCTTCTCCAACTTCTTTGTAGCGATCAGGTAGTCTAATAACCCTCCTACTACGTCAAGTTGCCAAGGTATTCTGATCTAGAATAGTGGTCTCATACTTTTGTCATTCAACAACTGTTGTTGGTTGTGGTCTGATCTGATCAGAAAGTAATTCCTCTAGTACAATTTTACTTCGAGGTTTGAAGTCTGTCATATAGTCATTTTCAAAAAAAGTGGCATTTGTGAAAACAAATACCTTTTTATCTCGAGGACTATAAAATAAACCTCCTCTCGTACCTTTTGGATATTTTACAAATAAGCAAACCTCTGTACATGGTTCTAGCTTCCCAATCTTTCCTTTCAGTACATGTGCTGGGCACCCCCATATACGAATATAACGTAAACTAGGTTTATGCCTATTCCATAACTCTAAAGGTGTCTCTTGGATAGATTTGGAAGGTACTACATTCAAAATGTAAATAGCAGTTTGTAATGCATAACGCAGAATGAGAGTGGTCGGGAAGAGTAGCTCATCATTGATCTAACCATATCAAGCAACATTCAGTTTCTCCTTTCTGCAACATAATTCTGTTGTGATTTTCCAGGTACTGTGAGTTAGGATAGCATGTCATTCTCCAGCAAGTGATCCTTGAATTCATTATCAAGGTATTCACCTCCTAGATCTGATCATAGAGTTTTTAATGTTACCTAATTGCTTTTTAGCTTTTGCTGTGAAATCTTTGAACTTTTCAAAAGTTTCAGATTTTCTTTGCATTAGGTACACGTATGCATATCGTGAATAATCGTCAATAAATGTGACAAAATATCTGTAACTGCCTCTTGTTTGTACATTCAATGGACTACATACATCGCTATGCACAAGCTCAAGCAGTTCTTTGGCCCTTTTGCCCTTTGCTGAGAAAGGTCTCTTAGTCATTTTTCCTTCCAAACAAGATTCACAAACTGGTAGAGTGCCAACTTTTAGCTCTCTTAAAGGACCATCCTTTACAAGTCTATTTATCTTATTTAGATTGATATGCCATAACCTACAGTGCCAAAGATATGTATCGTCATCTTGAGAAACTTTTTGCATTTTAGGTTTGGGATATTCTACTTTAAATATTTCGATATTAAACAGCGATTGTTCATCCGGCCTTAACATGTAAAGTCCATTCTCTATTTTTGCATAACAAATGTTTAAACCATTTCTAGAAATAATAATCTCATTATTAAGAAAAGAAATTCCAAACATTTGTTCAAATAATCTTGAAATAGAAATCAAGTTCCTACGAAAACCAGGAATAAAATAAACATTGTTCAATAAGAAATATTTATTCCTAAAAAGAAGACAGACGACTCCCACTGCTTTTGCTGAAACTTTGGTTCCATTGCCTACTCTCATCGTGAATTCCCCGTCATAAAGCTCCCTTGAAGAACTAAGCATCTGAAAAGAAGAACAAATATGATTAGTGGTGTGGTGCCCAAGATTCTCACAGGCATATTAAGCCAATAATAATTATGTTCTAATTGCATATTAGGCATCTAGAAGTCTTTAATACTAGTTTTTTGTAGCAATATACTCATTCATTATGTTATGTACCTTTACATACATGTTATTATACTAATGACTGTCGAAGTGTCCCAATGCAGTGTAAAGGTTCAATACCCTCAGAGAGAGAGAGAGCTCGGTGTGCTAAAAGAACAAAGAATATAATTATGAAAGTAATACTATGTTTGCATGGTTAATTGGAGTGTAATTGACTTATTTGTATATTTAATGATTGGTTATGGGGTTAGGTTCCACCAAATTAGAATAAGATTGGCCGTATAGGATCATAAGTCAAAGTATGGCTAGATTTCACTTTCTAAGCTAGGTTTCATCATTTTGGTCTACACTTGGGTGTATAGGATTGACCAGCAATGTGGTGAGTATGTTAAGGATGTTTTAGAGCTTGACACATGGAAGGTAATAAGCAAAATACCTAAAATACCCCTTAGAATTTAAGTTATGCCATTCTTAGCCTTTAAGTATTGATTTTCTGACCAAATCTGGTCATTTGCTTTCCCCTTTCTCTCCAGCCACAACCTGAGCCTCTCCAATACCTTTTTACACTTCTCTCAACTTTCTTTAACCATCTCCAAGAGTTTCCAAGTGGTAGAACTCAAGTTATCTAGAAAGCAAGATAGATCAAAACTAGTCAAGGTAGTTCTACTAATTCTTCTTTCTAGGTCTTTGCCTATAATTTCAATTCTCTAGTTGTTCCCACTTAAATATTTGTTTCTTCAGGTTCTATTAAGTTCAAAAATCTATTTCTAAGCCTTGGAAATCAGTTTGGTGGAGATAGAAGACAAGAAGTCTAGCAAAGACCCAAACTAGTCAAGGTAAGGTTTAAGTAGGATTTTGAATTTGTAATGAATTTCCTTTATTTCAGCTCTTAAACCTAAGCTATTATTTGATGAATGATGGTCCTAGGAACCTTATATATTGCTTGAAACATAGAATTTAAGTGGAAAATTAGAGCTAGATCTAAAGCCCCAAAGTTTGCTATTTATGGAATTAAGTTTTTTTTTCATGTGTAGTAGATTAAGTTCTATATTTGTAATCTAATTTCTTAAACTTGGAGTGTATATTTTATTGATTCTATTATTTCTTACACTCATCTGGTAGCTGGTTGTGATGACACATAAGTGTAAAAGTGGTTTTAAATTTTGTTTAAACTGAAAAAAATTTCAAGTGTGCTTATGCCATTCCAAGTGATCCTCTTTGATGTGTATATGTGGGAATTGAATTATAAATTGTTATTTCAGGTTTAAAACCATGATTTTAATCATGTGGGATTGTCCCTAAAATAGGGGAGGTGCTGTCCAAATGTTTTTAAAATGAAATGGCACCATTTAGGAGCAAATGGACTTGTTTTACAAAATTATGTGCCATTTTGGATCATTTTGTGCTAATGAACTACCATTCATATTTTAAATACTTTTGAACAGTTTTTCAATGCTAGTTATTGACTACCAAGTACCTTAAGTGATTTATACACTCCTGAGTCATTTTAAGATTAAGTTTCCTAAATTAGTGAAAGTTTTGATTTTGGTATTGTTCAAATATCTTAACGCACTCTATTTGTAAAATATGCATCTTGAATAATAGTAATTTATGACAGGTGATTAGCACACCAATCTCTAGAGGATATTAACCCTTTCCACTATTAATTTCTATTCAAGACACGAGGTAAGTAAAGACTTACAACTGTGGCACAAGAATTACATGGAAGATGTCATTATGTGAAATTTACTTATTATTGAAAGTTACAAAATGGCATATGCATGGCACGTCTTGCATGCAAATTGGGAATTTCATTACAGAATATTTAAAAGTGAGTACCATTGTACCAATTTTATAAGATAAGTTTTAATGGCAATTGCTAGTCTATCGGAGCTGGGTAGGTAAGTCTGTTGATGCAGACTCTCTCGTTGAAGCGGGACTTGCGGATCTTATGATGTGTCTCATTTAAGCGGGACAATATTAGCGCGGTGTGGGATGCCCCTTTGATAAGGGAAGGAGTTTTCAAAAACCTCACACGACGGTCGCACCTTATTTTTTTACTCTTGGCCAAAGTTTCCGCCCAATGTTATCACGGCCTATCGACTTACGGGACTAGCAATGCTCTAAGAGCCCCAATTATGAATAAGTTTTAAGGAAAATAAATGAACTAAAATGTTTAAGAAAGAAAAGGGTACAATGGGAACTTTACGAGATTTTTAAGCATACATAAGCATGCATAGTTTTTACTTACTGAGCTTTAGCTCATTTTAGTCTTGTGATACAGATGAGGAGGCACATTTTGGTATTGACTAGCTGGTTGCCTGACTTGCCTTTTGTCACCGTGATCATACAGATGTAGACGAGCTTGACCTGTGGGCGACATTTTTTGTTTTGAGATATTTTGATTGTACATTTTGTAAAGAAACTTTTAACAAGAAATGCCATGCAGTTTCTTTTGTCCTAAATTTCTAGAAAGTTCAAAAAAAAAATTGCCCACCTTTCTATCAAAATAAAAGATAATGTTTAAGAAAGAATAATACTTCATAGTTTGACTGTATATGACAATATGGTTAAACTAGGGGATGTTACAAGTGGCTCCTGGATCAACTATCTAGGGAGATATATCAAATAAATCTTCTTCTACTAAACAAGCTTCTAAAACAAGTAAATCATATTTACCCTTCTTCTTCTCTTTCAATTCGGAGAGATACTTATTATAGTTTCTCTTCCAGTGCCCTTCAACTCTACAGTGAAAACATTTTCCCTTAGGCTTTTTGTCCTTAGAGTTGTTCTTCTTGGTGCTCGTGTTGCCCTTCCTGCTCTTTTTAGGCTTAGACCTAGAGGTACCCTTGTTCTTCCTCTTCTTATTTTTGTTAGAGGTAGAGGGATTTTCTTCTGCAACATTTGCTTCAGCAACAGTTGCTGAACTATCTTCACCTTTATTTTTAGATATCGATTTGAAGATTTACAGTTCATTGAGCAGTTGAGTCTTCGTATAATTCAACTTATTCATAACATAGTTGCTCTTGAACTGAAGAAAATCAAGTGAGAGTGATTCCAGAACCATACTCACTTGGGTGCAGTTATCAATCATAGCCCTGTGAATTTCAGCCTCTCCAAAGTAATTGATCATGTTCAAAACATTATCTCTCATTGGAGTTCCTCTCTTCATCTTTGCATTCATAGCCTTTTTAATGGCATCATAGATAGATTGATCAGATTGTTGGCTAAACATGGCCTGGAGAGACTCCATTATCTCATAAGCATTCTCTATCTTTTTGTGCTTAGCTCTAAGCATGTCGGTCATGTGATATCTCGAATTTTTAAATAACACCCAGTTCCTCACAAAAAAAAAAAGAGAGCTAATAATAACAGAATTACATAGCATTTTCATTTATATTAGTGTCATGTCTGCATACAATTTTAAATTCTAATTTTAAATTTACTATGATAATTAACTTTTATTACGTTTTAAGATAATTTGCAGTGAATGCTCTGGAAATGCTCTTTGGTACTAGTTAATGGGCATTAATTTTGCTACACTTACATTATTTATTTTTATAATGTCACATATAGTGCAATTATATCTCATTTTTCTTGTTATTTATACTTCAATTAGAAAATACCTCATTAGATAAATTATTTAAGTGCTTGTTTTTGTTTTTAGTGATATTATTGATTTTGTACATTTGAAATTCCTTTAGTTAGTAACAAGATTTTATTTTCTATCTGCATATTTATTTTTTGCACGAACTCTTTTTAATTATACGTTATAATACAATTGAAAAATATGTATATATACAGTAAAATAATAATAATAATAATAACAATAATAATAAAAATAAAAACAATAACCTACTTTGTATGTCGGCAAAGTCCATGGGCATGATATTATTTAAAAGTTGTAGTTCGATGTGTTTTTTTTCCCACCAATAGTCTCTTTTCTTTATCATTCCTTCCTCTTCAAGTCTATTACAATAGTATGTATTACAATTAGAAACTATAAACCAAAGTGTATCGGTGCGAAAAGGGAAGAGGAAAATTATCTTAACTCATTTCTAAGGTAAACTTCTGGTTGTATCTACTTTCAAATAATACTTTTTGTTCTTTTCATGAATTGTGTGTAATTAGTTCTTGGTTTCCGATCATATAAGTGTATATTTGTATATGTATGCTTATGAATTAGTAGGAGTAAGTTATATGTCTACGAGGAAGCTCTTTTTACCACACAAATGTAATTTTTAAGTTTTATTTTATTTTTTTTGAAATCATGAAACTTACTAGAGCTTTGCTAGATTTGGTATTAGTAATTGTATTTAATTAGTTTACTTTTATATACATACATATATGTTGATATATACATATCGCGTAATCAAGTATATGTGAAATTATTTTTGGAACTTGGTGGAGAAAATATTAAGTACTATACAGATATTGTTTTATTTTCTAACTAGGATTCATTCGTAGAAACTAGAGAACCTTTATCCCATCAATTATAATAATGAAAAGATGATAGTTTTTATGTTTTATAAATGCTTATTTGTTTTAAATGCTTGGTGGGAATAAGTTGAAAAGTTCTATAACTTTACACAGATGTGATATTGCTTGGATGTTTGGGATTTAAACTATTCCTAAGAATTAGTGTCTTTTATGTTTGTTTATAAAATGAATGATTAATTTGATTTTAGATGCCAAAAGGTTTTTAACCATTACCAGCTATTAATTTGTGTCTTGGTAATACATATGAACCCTTGAAATAATCTTCATATGTTGTACGAGACTAATCTGCAAATTTTGAGTTAGTAAAGTTCATTGATTAGTTAATTTCTTGGTGTTCTCTATTTTCTAAGAAATATATCAGGAACTAATTATTTTCAAGTAAAGTTTAAAACAAATTTTATAGTACCACATGCATAAAGATATTATTTGGATAATAATAAGAGCACGGTAATTGTACCAAGAGCAAAGAGCATTCCATATAAGAAAAGAAAATTACCTAAAAGCTTAGAATCGAGATAAGTAACATCACACCTGCAATGTAAGAAATTCTTTATTCTGTGAATTTGTGGATATAGAATCTGTAGATATTTGTACATACATAATTGTTGTTCAGTTTTGCATGAGATATGAACACGTGGTGTATTTATATTATCTGACAAGTATTGATGAATAGAGTGTGGCCGGCCAGTGCCCAAATATATGATATGGTTCATTCAGGAACACTTTGGTCCTCTCGGGGACATTATGGTTCCTATGGGAACAACTTGACGACGGTATGGGGTGGACCTCTGATGTACACAGAGGGGATTTTTTAGGGCTCGAGACCTCCATATAGCTCATGTTATGTTATACGTTCTCTGAGTGGCTCAGTATGCAATTCACAGACTTGTCAGGCAATGCAATATACACAGGGATCCCAATCATATAATTATCTATTCTCTGCTATGTGCACTCTGTATCTTCATACGTTACTTACTGATTTTTATACTCATTAATATTCTTACATTGTAGAAGGTACAGATGATATATGAGTTGGAAGAGGAGCGCCGACTTTCTGACCGCGGCTTGTGTATATGAGCATTTTGACTCTGTGGTTTTCTAATAGTGGATTTTGTAATTATTTGTGTGTGTTTATTATGTATATTTTATGAGAGGCCTATGTAGTGAGGGTGTATATATGTATATATTGGAGTATGTATAATTATGAGTGGAATTTCTTTTTTCTCTCAGAAAGTTTAAAAAGTTTTAATTTTCCCTGATTTTATCAGTTATAAGTGGAGCAGCGTCTCCCGATTTCACTAAATATTTATACAAAGATCCTTACGTACGACTGTGGGATTGGGGGATGTTACAGGTCATGTCTGCTAACATGTAGCAGTGAGCTTTATTATTGGCATGAGTCCACTTTTCATAGCTTTCTCGTGCAACATGAGTAGCATTAGCAGTGGGTTGTGGAGAATATTCCTCCGTAAGCACAAACTTGTAGTCTTTACTAACAAGCACGATATTCATATCACTTTTCCACTTGATAAAATTATCTCCAATTAATTTTTCATTTGCGAGTAAAGCAATAATGGGATTCATGGTTGACATGTTTGCTAAAATTAAATAAATAAAACAACATTAAACATATTTGAAAATAAATATCTCAAAGAATTCGGAATAGTAAATGCAATGCATGATGCAAGTAAGTAAACACATAAACTTATTTACTAATTCTACGGTAATTCAATTTTCTCTAATTAGGTGTCGTCGTTGGATAGGTCATATAATTATTAATTGAATTGAAATATTCTCAATTAATAAATAAAACATCAAAATATCTCATATTTTCTTTTATTTATTAACTACC
>JXTB01000221.1:364620-381293 GCA_002914805.1 Parasponia andersonii | reverse complement strand
TAATCTAATTAAATTAGTCATATTCTAACTAAACTATTTTAGCGTGAATATAACATGTATGCATGATATTCATAAATGACTATGAGTGAGTATAATGAATGGTATGTTATTATGCATGATCATATTATACATATCACATATAATATAACAATAAAATAAAATAAAATGATATTTGGCCGGGTTCCTTAGGAAATTACAATCCAATAAAATTATAAAAAGTTAAAGGCACGCAGGCTTGAAAGCTATCCGCTGGTCTTCTTGGGCCTCCACTCTTCTTTTGGTATTTTTACAAATCATATTTGTAAAAAGTGATATTCCTGTAAATAGTTTTATAAAACTAGCCTATCCTATATAATATCTAAATAATCATTTTGGGCTTGGGTCTAGGCCTAGGCCCAATCGTATGTTTTGTTAGTGCTTGGCATTTGCTTTGCAGCAGTACGGCACCTGGTCTTCACCAAGTGCAAATAAACTTTACATATATATCGTGTATATATATAAGTTATACGATTATAAATTGTAATATAAATTATATGTGTACCATATATATAATACAAAATATATTACAATTAAAATTTTAGCATTGTAGCGTGTACGTGAGTTCTTGAGTGCACATTGTATATATATATTTATTAAATTATTTAATAAATATATATATATTATTTAAAAAATACTTTTTTTTTTGTGAGTTCTTTGGGACGGGTCAGTTTCAAGCATATCTCCATCATCGTCTTTGTACAATACAAGGAAAAAGAAAATAAAATACAACAAAACCTATACCTTAAAATTAGGGTTTACATATTTTGATCTAATCAAAATAAATTTCTAAAAAAAATATATAAAACCTAAGGAACCATATAATTAACGACCAAATATCAACCATGCATCCATCATATGATAACTCATCCATTCATCATCAAATACAAATAAAACATAATGCAATACCCACTCATACATACAAATAATTAATACTATATACTCATATAACCGCTTTGATACTAATTGTTGGATTTAAAAACAATTTTCGCAGCGGAAAATTAGCCCAGAAACATTCAAAATTATTCTAGAAAATAATTTACTATATGAGTACATAATATTAATTCATAGCAAATAGGAACATACAAATAGAATAGATCTAATGTCTCTTATAGCTTATTAGCGGATCCTAGCTTTACTGTCTTCTCAACCACGATTTTCCAATCTAAGCCTCAAGCACAACTGGATGAACGTGTGAGCGTTGCGTATAATCTCTTAAATTCACACTTTAGGCCCTTACAATTTTCTCAACACATGAGATTGCAAGGGTTTGTTCTATAGAGAATAGGAAGACTCTCTTCTTTTCCTCTGTAATTTTAGAGGCTCAGTAGAAAATAATACGTAGTCTCTACTTATTATCTGCTAGGGTTTCCTTTATATATATATATATATTTATTAAACTGTTTAATAAATAATATATTAATCAAATTAATGTATACATAATAACCTGTTCTATAAAAACGTTACCTTACTTTTTTTTTTATATTAAACGTAAACTTTTACATATATATATATCTATTTAATCTAATTAACTAATATATATATATATATATATAAACTATAAGATAATCCACTCTTTCCAGAAAGAGTGTTTCACTTTTAGTCAGTTTCTCAATTTCTATTTATCTAATTATCTGATAATTAGATATTTTTAAATTCAAAATTTAAACAAATTAGGAAACTTATCTCTCCATAAATTTAAATTAATTAATAATAATTATTAATTACATAGAGATAAACTATTTATCTAGACAAAATGTGCAGTAACAAAAATAATGTAATATCCAGTACAGTGTTTGTAAGAGGTGGAATTGGGGATCTATGGACCTGTAATTCAAGTTCCAATAAATTATGACAATTAATTAAACTCTTTAATTAATTTATCTAATTTATTAATTCCAGTATTACTCCACTAAAAATCTGGAATTGCACTCTTGAAATTACAGAATTAATTTACTCAGAAAACAGTGAGCAGTTAATCGATTTATTCATTACATGTAGTTCAATCCTCCATAGACAATTCATAATTGGAGCTAGGTTATATTCCGTTTACCTCTCCAATTACATCTTTATCCTTGTGTACCATTGATTTTCTAATGTACAATTAATTTATAAATCTATTATAAATTAAGTACTCAAAATGTTCAAGTCCTGAATCAATACACTAGAGAGTCATATTTCTAGCTTCCTAATGGAAGAAATGGATTTCACATCTATAAGTTACATTCTCAGCTATTCATCTCATCATACTCCTAAGATACAAGTATTTTAATCTGTTTTAAAACAAACCTTTGACAAGTATGTCAAAGAACATAACATTATAAATAGGAGTCTATAACTACTTAGGAATAAGATTGATCTACGTATGATAATCCGGTAACATTATTTGAACTCTCAACAGTTAACAGAATTTATGTGAGATTCAAATCATGTCTAGTACAGTCGTATATAATCAAATTATATAAAGTACCTCCATTGTGATGTCAATACATCAATAGTCCGGATAAGACTATTACATTCTTAATGTTAATAGATCGTATTAATAATATTTAATTAAAGATCCCAAACTTTAATTAATTATTACGGACTATATTTAGTTTATTATTAGTAAATTTAATCCTCATATATATAACATTTATATGCTAAATTTATGGTCACATAAATAAAACAGAGATTTTCTGATATTTAATGACATACCAATTATACACAAATTCAAATAGAAAAATGTTATTTTATTAATTCAACAAATATCCAAAATATACATGCTTTTAGGGCATAAACCCTAACACCTTCCCGCAGAGGTGGGCACGGCTAACCGACTACCGGGACTGAGCATTGTACTGTGAGATTTATTAGGTGTATTACCTAGTTGGTCTGCGTTGGGTAGGTATAGTTTGCATTGGCCATGTGTTTCCTTCCCGCATAGGTGGGCACGGCCTACCGACTGCCTGACTTTGTAGTGTAGTCAAGGGCCCTATAAAGAAATGTTTTCTAAGAAAAGTGCATCAAAATGAAAAGTTATAGAAGAAAGAGTACAATGGGAATTTCAATGATGTTTATGCATCAAACATGTTCACGAACATGCATAATCTTTACAAACTGAGCATTAGCTCATTTAGTTCCTGTGATATAGGTGATGAGATATATAATGTATAGAGTTACCGGTTGGCTAGCACATTTTCTTATCACCATGATCATATAGATATAGACGAGCTTGACTTGTGGGCGATGTTTTTTTCTTTATTTTGATATTTTGGTGTGATGTAAATATTACTACAGAACGCAAGATAAATCGATAAGAACTTTTTGGTTGTACAGTTTGTAAAGACACTTTTAGAAAGTAATACCATGCAGGTTCTTTTGTTTTAGAGTTAAAAACGTTTAAATTGGCTCAAATTTTTGAGTAAAACTAAAGTTATGGTTTATAAAAGAGTAATGCTTCCTAGTTTAACCTACATGATCATGTAATTAAGCTAGGGGGCGTTACAGTTGGGCTACATAAACTTCTTCTAAAATATATCCATTTAAAAATGCACTCTTAATATCCATTTGGTAAAGAATAAAATTCTTATGGCATGTAAATGCTAAGAGCATTCTAATGGATTCTAATCTAGTTACGGGTGCAAAGGTTTCTTCATAATTGATACCTTCTTCTTGATTGAAACCTTGGGTTACTAATCTAGCCCTGTTTCGCACAATAACTCCATGCTCATATAATTTGTTTCTAATGACCTATTTTACTCCAATAACCGAATGATCACTAGGTCTTGAAACTAATTTCCATACATCACTTCTTTCAAATTGATTTAGCTCCTCTTGCATTGGTAAAATCCAAAATTCATCTTTTTCGGCATCTTCAAAATTTTTTTGTTCAATTTGAGAAAGGAAAGCTAAGTTGTAACAAATATTTCTAAGTAATACTCTAGTTGCGACACCTTGTAAGGGATCACCTAGAATTTGGTCTTTAGGATGGGCATGACTAAATTTTAAATCTTAAGGAATAGTTAGAATATTACCATTGTTGCATCTTTTTTCCTTAAGACTTTTGTCATGTTATAGTTGGATGTCCTCTTCTTCATTCGATCTTTCATTGACATTAAATTTATTTAAGCTTTGTTCTAAACCTACAACATCATCGTCATCTATATTTTTTCCCTCATGGAGAGTGTTAGATTCATCAAAAATAGTATGCATAGATTCTTCTACTATCAATGTTCTTTTGTTGAAAACTCTATAAGCTTTACTAGTAGTAGAATATCCAAGAAAAGTACCAACATTGGATTTTGAATCAAATTTACCCAAATTATATTTAGTATTCAAAATAAAATATTTACAACCAAAAATTTTTAAATAACCAATGTTGGGTTTTTTACCTTACCAAAGCTCATAAGGTGTCTTCTTCAAGATTGGCCTTATCATAACTCTATTCACAATATAAGAAGCGGTACTTACTATTTTTGCTCATAAAAATGATGTTGATGATTTTTCAAGATTAACAAAGCCAAAAATCATCTTTTAAAGCCAAAAAATATTTATCTTGCCAAAATATTTTTCAATATCAATAGTGTAAATATTGTCTTTTCTTTCCCCTTCAAAAATAATTTCTTTTGAACAAGTATCCTTAACACAAAGGTATTTTTTTTTAGGTATTTTACTCTCAAAAATTCTTTGTTAGAATATTCAGAAGCTTATTGTTTTAGTCCTTTATTTTAATTTTAAGTCATGAGATGTATATGTGAGCTGATTCGACTTACGTACTAAGACTTGAGAACGTGTGGTATTTGTTTTATTATTTCATTCTTCCACAGGTTATTAAGCATGTTAGGAATTTATTTGTTTTTATTTAGTAATGAACTTTTTTGTTTAATTGTTTAATATATTAGCCGTGTAAATGCTTGGAAGATGGATCTAATAAATATAACTATAGTAAGGTTGACTTAAATTAAACTATATTACCATTATTTAAGTGCTATTGAGCTATTGAGGTTCTATTAATTTAATTCCTTATCATGGCATTTCCAATGATATTGATTATATGAGAATTGAGATATTAGAGTGTTAGAATATCTCTTTAGTATCGTTGCTGAAAAATGTTTCAAATTGATTTAATGTGGGGTCACTCTCTTTATCTCACTAGCTTGAAATAGGCAGAGGGTATATTTCTCTAATCACTTTCGAATTTGGTAAATTTGGATACTTAAATGTATATATATATATATATATACATTGTTCTAGTTTTGATTTCTCTAATCACTTTCGAATTTGGTAAATTTGGATACTTATATATATATTATTCTAGTTTTGGAAATGTTATATAATTAAGGGACATACTGTCCAAACGAATAAAAATGTTAAGGACCTTGGTTCTCTGATTTGTGTCAAATTGAATGAAATAAGAATACTTCATTATTCAATTTTTTTTTCTATTATCTTGATCGAAATTGTATTCTAGTTATGGTAGATAAGCCATAGTTTAATAGATTTCAATTCCTGGCTCCGTAATGCGATATCTCAATTATGAACATCAATTACCATATCAGCTTCTAAGCATACTAGCTATCGAGAAAATTGACCCTTTTCACTATCTTTTCTACCAGACACAAAGAATGTAAGGATTTATTTTAAATGCATCACAAGAACAGTAGTAGATACAAGATGTTTTTCTACATGCTTGTGTGTATAATAGTAATTGTATATTTTCCATATGGTTTGTCATAAAATTTACGAAGGACATAAGCATGGCATGATCATTTAAGCATAATTTTCAAAGAAGTGAAGTTTTCCACACACTGGATTAAAATTAGTACCATTGTACTGATTTAACGAGATATGTTTTAAGTATAATGTTTAGTCTATCTATACTGGATAAGTATGGTTTGCACAGGTATCTTTCCTGCATAGGTGGGCACGGCTTACCGACTGCTAAGACTGAGCATTGTACTATGAGATTTATTAGGTGCATTACTTAGCCGGTCTGCATTGAGTAGGTATGGTTCACATTGGTCATGTGTTTCAAGTCAAGCTCATTTACATCTGTATGATCATGGTGACAAAAAAGCATTCTACCTAACTAGCAATTCTATACAACATATATATCCATACCTACATCACAGGAACTAAATGAGCTAATGCATTCTCATGAATGTGTTTCATGCATGCTCATGAATGTTTTTCATGTATAAACTTTATTAAAATTCCCATTGTACTCTTTCTTTCATAACTTTTCATTTTGATGTACTTTTCTTAGAAAACATTTCTTTATATGGCCCTTGAGTACATTTCAAAGTCATGGCAGTCGATAGGCCGTGCCCATCTGTGTATTTTTATATTTTGGTGTGATGTAAATAACACTGCAAGTGACAAGATAAATGAATAAGGATTTTTTGATTATATCTTTTTAAAGACACTTTCAGAAAGTAATGTCATGCAGGTTCTTTTGTTTTTGAGTTTAAATTGGTACAAGTTTTTGAATAAAACTAAAGTTATAGTTTATAAAAGAGTAATACTTCTTAGTTTGGCCGAAATAGTTATACAGGTAAGCTAGGGGGCGTAATATAGAGGCTATGTTTAGAGGAATAGCTATGTCTTTGTGAACTTGTCTTGCTTAGCAAACATAAAACATACATAATAAACCCCTTATAGTATATCAATAGATCATACTTGAAAACTTTGAATACATTAAGAAAAATATAATTTTTTTTAAAGAAACAAACATAATGTTTTGTATATATATAACTAATTAATTCTAATCAATTAGTTATATGTGTATATATACATATATAGATAAATTGGCAGATAACTCACTTGTTCAAAGAAAAATATTTCACTTTCAGTCAATTTCTCAATTTTTATTTATCTAATTATCTGATAGTTAGATATTTTTAAATTTCAAATTTAAATAAATTAAGAAACTTATCTCTCTATAAATTTAAATTATTTAATTCAAAATTAATTAATTAATTAATTTATTGTAATTATTAATTATAAGTAGATAAATTATTTATCTAGACAAAATGTGTTATAACATAAATGATGAAATGTCCTGTATAATATTTGTAAAAGGCGGAATTTGGGATCTATGTACCTAGAATTAAAGCTATAATAAATTATGACAATTAATTAAACTCTTTATTCAATTTGTCCAATTATTAATTCGAGTATTACTCTATGAAAATCTAAAATTACACTATTAAAATTACAGAATTAATTTACTCAGAAAACAACGAGCAGTCCATCAATTTAATCATTACATATAGTTCAATCCTCTATAAACAATTCATAACTAAAGTTAGGTCATTGTTCTATTTACCTTTCCAATTACATCATTATTATTGTGTATTATTGATTTTCCAATGAATAATTAATTTATGAATCTTTTATAGATTGAGTACTCAAACTGTTCAAGTCTTAAATCAATATAAAAGGAAATGATATTTCTAGCTTCTAAATAGAATGAATGGATTCCATATTTGTAAGCTACATTTCCAACTACTCATTTCATTATGCTCCCAAAATACAAGTGTCTCAATCTGTTTAGGAAACAAATAAGTATGTTAAGGAACATAATGTTATAAATAAGAGTCTATAACTACTAAGAATTAAGAATGATCTATGTATGATCATCTAATAAAATTATTTGAATTCTGAATAGATAACAAAATTTATACAAGATTCAAATAATGTCTGATCCAGTCTTATATATTCAAATTATATAAACTACTTCTGTTATAATGTCAATTCATCAATAGTACGGATAAAACTATTATATAGACTAATATATGCTCATTGTTAACAGACCATATTAATAATATTTAATTAATGATAAAATTTTTGATACTTAAAGACATATAAATTATGCATAAATTCAGATAAAAAAATACTATTTTATTAATTCAATAAATATCAAAAATATACATATTTTTAAGTTTAAACCCTGTCAAGGGAAACTTTGAAAAAGTAGCGATAGTAGTGTTGTGATTGATGAGATACGAAATAATATCTGGGTATTTACATGGTTCAGATCACTATAGTTAATTTTGTTTGCTTGGTGGGCAAGCAGAAGACGACGACCGTCTTCCATTTCCTTTCGTTGTTTCTTATGGCTATGGCTGCTTTGACCACCTCTCTTGTGGAGGAATTTCTGAATTTTCCTTTTTTTATTTTCCTTTTTTAATTATTATTACTATTGTAATAACTGTGTTCCTTGATTGTGCTTATGTATATAAACATTAGTCTTGTCTTTATCAAATATTTCTCAGTTTTCTTTTCCACTTGCCACGCGCTTTAGCGACTATTAGTTTCTTACAAGTCAAAAGTATCAAAAATACTTTGCATACGGAACCCTTTTTCCTGTAATGAGTTAGCTTATTCGGAAAGAAAACGTATGATTGGTACTCATATAATACGTCCCTTATTTAATTTTGTAACCAAACGTATGTCATATGCATTCTCCCAAACGTCTAAACTCCCATAATTTTATTGGATAAAAATCTTCTGTCACCAAACTTTCAGTCACAATCCTATCACTCCAATAGAATTGTTATAACCCAACTGAAGATGACATGTCAGCTTTGTCATATAATTAACAGAAAATGATTTGATTAATGCTGGAAGAAAACGATGTGACTTAACGGTGGACTTTCCTTCCCATCAATGGCCAGGCTGGCTGCACCTTGGAGGTCAGTTAGTATATTAAGAATTAATTGAGATAATTGTCTTGCCATCAATAGATTGGGATAATTACCTTGCCATCAATAGCTATATCCGCTTTTATTCTTTTACAGTTAATTAAATAGTCTATACTAAGTAAAACCACAAAGAAAAAGCGGCAAAATATTTTCTTGCAAATCATAATCAGACGAAATCCTTCTTTCTTTTATTATTCAAACAAATTTCTTCAAAACCTCGAAAAAATTTGAACAAAAGCGTACTGGATGTGGGGTCCGTTCTTAGATCACGTATCACGTAGTTTATTAAATGGTGCAGTAGGTCACAAGGGAGGTACGTCATCCGACACGTGTCCAGAGTAACAATTTAAAAACCACGCAAATCACATGTGATACCTCATGGGCTATCTGAGACTAGGGCTGAATCCATCCCAGACCCTGGATGGTTCAGCCTAATCCAGTTCTTGCCTCGACAGCTGGAGGTCAGAAGCCTCGAAGGTCTTTCGCCAGAAGACCACGGGAGGCAATGCGCTGCTCCAAACCTAGACAAGGCATTTAATGCGATCCTGAGTAGGTACACACATTAGGTAAACTACCTTGACAGAAAGGCGATTTGTCAAAGTCTCACCCCCGACAGGCCTGAGTCGTAGGGGACGGTGAAAAGCAGGCCACGACGATACAAGGAAAATCATGGTAATCATAGCCCGTGGTCACTAGAGAAAGTCATCATGAGAAAAGATACTCAATCTTGGGATTGAGAGCCGGAAAAAGCTCCCAGTTCCAGGATTATGTATATAAGCCTTGCTTCCCCCTCGAGAAAAAAAAGGAAAAAAAGATAGACATATAAAAGAAAAACTAAATCTTTTCTTCTCAGCTTCAGGGATAAACAACTGACTTAAGTATCGGAGAGTCTTTGCAGATAGCCACCCTCGCGTCTCCGAACTAACTTGAAGTAAAATGTACGCTGGGATAGCGAGAATACATGGACAGTTGGTAGATACAATGTCAGCAGTTCAGAGATACGTGGACAGCTGGTAAGAATCGCTCCAACAGTTTGGCGCCGCCTATGGGAATTCGTTGAGCGCGAGAGAAAGATTAGGAGTCTCATGATCGCAGTCTCCCCAAACAAAAGGTCATACAACGTCGGATGATGGCAATCTCAAGAATGACAACCAGGAGCACACGTCCCGACGCCGAAGAGAGCTCCCTAGAAGCACGACCGGGTCTGGAACAGAAGCTAGACCAAATACTTGCTGCCCTGGCAGAAGTAAACCAGAAGGCAGAGATGGCCCACGAGGCCGTCATGGGTTTAAAAGATGAAGTCGCAGAAATATGTAGAGATAACGCTCACCTCGAAGGGATGTTGGCAAGCGAAGCCAGGAGCAGGCAAAGGAAAGACTTTGACGAAGAGGTCCAACAAGAGTCTGGAGGCCAACCATCGAGGGAAGTTCCTGCCCCATCGAGATCGCGGATGCAGAGGGAGCGACAAAGCCAGACAAGGCCTTTCCGAGCTTGAGCAGCAGTGGACCGAAGACAACAAGAAAGTCCGGAAGGTGTGCTTCCCAAATGGAAACAAGAAATGATGGCAGAGCTTAGTAAGAGACTCGGGGCCCATCACAACCAAGCCCCCGATGATCTGGCAGAGCAAACCGTGCGAGGAATCAACTGGACGGCCTTCGCCGACTGGATCTAACTGGAGCCCAAGATAAAAGACTTCACAACTCCACTCTTTAGACCATTCAAAGGAAAGACCGACCCCCTCGATCACATATACCACTTTCAGCAGAAGATGGCCTTGGAGACTAAGGATGAGGCTGTTACCTGCAGAGTCTTCTCCATAACTCTGGCAGAGCCGGCCCTGTTATGGTTCAGATAACTCGCAGAGAAGTCCACAAACAGTTTTGAAGATTTTTGTAAACTTTTCTTAAAGCAATACACGGGTCCCCGGAGGCAGTAGAAAACCATGCGAGACCTTTACTGGTTGGAAAAAACTACAAACAAGTCTCCGAGAGAATACTTGTTGCGTTTCCTTGAGGTGATGTCCCTAGTGCACAACGCCGACTTGGCCAAAGCCGCAAGCTCGTTCTTCAGGGGCCTGCAGCTGGGATCGATGCTATCATACCATCTACTTTTAAACTTGCCATATGATATGGCAGACATTCAGACAAGGTCGGAAGGGGTATTCATGATGTTGGAAAGCCACCAGAAAATGCCCAAGGCCTCCGCCATGATAATAACAATGCCGGCGCAAACCCTGACCCCGCAAGGAATAAAGAGGCCTGCGCCGGACCAAGGGCCAACTCCAAAACAGAAAGCCCCCATCCAAGGCGGTCAAGAAGATGGCAAAAGGAGGAAAGCGTCTAGGGACCTGCTGCCAAAATACAAGCTCAACACGCCGATTGATGCGATCTACCTCAAGAACAGTGGCAAGGGCATTTTTGAAGACCTGCCCAAGTCCAGTGTTCTTGAGCACATGAAAAACAGGAATAGGTATTGCCAATTTCACAAAGATCACGGGCATGACACCATCAACTGCCGTAGCCTTTACGCGCAAGTTATGATGGCGATCCATGCCGGCAAGTTGAAGTAGTATATGAAGACCGGCGGAAGCTAATTAAAGGAAGACGCTCCCAGGCCCGAAAAAGGCAAGTAGACCCAGGCCTCCAGGTCAGGAGACTAGGCTCTGAGGATAGTGCTGACTATTATAGACAGACCAGAGCTGACCCAGGGTCAGAAAGAGAAGGAAAAATGCCAAAAAAATTCCGAAGAAAAGGTGAAGCGCCTGAGGGGATGGGCCACTCCGAGAACCACCTGGTGATGGGAGAAAGCTACGCCTCAGCCGCCCCTATCGTTTTCTCCTAGTAAGACTTGTCAACGGTGCATCTGCCTCATGATGACCCCTTGGTGATCAAGTTGCAGATCGACTAAGCGTTGGTCAGAAGGGTCTTGGTTGACGGCGGGAGTAGCGTCGATGTCCTGTTCCTCAGCACATTCAAGAGTATGGGCCTAGATCGAAACATACTCAGGCCAACTTATCAATCACTATTCGCCTTCAACAGTACTAAGGTCAGCCCCTTGGGCATTGTTACCCTAAAGGTCTGCACGGTGGAGATGTGCTTGGTCATGGACTTCATCGTCATCGACTGCCAGTCCTCCTTCAACGTCATCATGGGGAGAGGGTGGATCCACACCATGCATGGGATCACCTCCACCCTCCACTAGGTCTTAAGATGTCTATCAAAGGATGGTACTTATACGATAGACATCAAAGGAGACCAAGCCTCCACGAGGAAATATTTTTCAACCGCTTTGAGGGGAGCCGATGCACACGCGTGCGCCTCGACGGGGGACTGATAGCAATCAAAGGACTGTCTGCCAGCATACATGAAGTGGATCGAAGAGGAGCTTGATAGGCCAGAATCCATGACTGAGGAGCTGGTAGCTGTCCCTTTGAAAGAAGCAGAACTGGCGAAGGTAGTCTTAATCGGGGCCCTACTACCCGAGGAAGAAAGGAGCGAGCTGTTGGGGTTCCTTAGGCAGAATAAAGATGTCTTCGCATGGTCCCATGACGACATGCCCAGGATAGACCCCGCAGATGCCTGCCACTGGTTAAATGCAGAGCCCAATTTCCCTCCGGTCAGGCAGAGGCCCTGAAGGTTCGTACCGGAGAAAAATAGGGCGATCAATAAGGAGGTAGAGATGCTACTGGAGAACGGTCTGATCATGGAATATGTATACCCATACTGGGTCTCCAAACCAGTGGTGGTGAATAAGAAAAATGGTGATGACCGTACTTGTATAGACTTCACCAACCTGAACAAGGCCTGCCTGAAGGACAGTTTCCCCCTAACAAGTATTGATCAAATGGTCAATATGACGGCTGGATTCGATAGGATGAGCTTCCTAGATGCCTACTTTGGATACAACCAGATCCCTCTGCATGAGGAGGACTAGATCCACACGGCATTCATTATAGAGTGAGGTCTGTAGTATTATCTACGCATACCTTTTGGCTCGAAGAACACAGGGGCGACCTCCCAGAGGCTCGTGAACAAAATGTTCGCCGAGCTGCTAGGAAGGACTATGGAAGTCTATATCAACGACATGGTCGTGAAGAGCAAAGAAGCTTCGGGCTATTTGGGACATCTAGACGAATTTTTCCAGATTCTAAGGCGATATCGGATGCGTCTGAACCCCAAAAAATGTGCGTTCAGGGTGTCCTCTGGCTAGTTTCTAGGGCACATCTTGAGCAGAAGGGGCATTGAGGCCAGCCCGACCCAGTTGTCTTCAATCGCAGATGTGCAAAGACCCTCAACCATTCGGGAGGTCCAGTGCCTAACTAGGAAGATAGCCACTCTCAGCCGATTTGTCTCCAAGATATCTGGTTGATGTAAGCCTTTCTTCCAGTGTATAAAGAGAAGCTCCACTGTCATATGGGGTGAGAAGTAGGACAAGGCACTGGCAGAGCTCAAGTTGTACTTAAGTCATCTGTCTATCCTATCTTCCCTAGCAGAAGGACAACACCTATATGTTTATTTGGCAGTGTCTAAAGTAGCGATCAGTGCTGTACTATTCATTGAGGAAGACAGCAAGAAAAAGCCAGTGTTTTACACAAGCCGCATGCTCCTAGACGCCGAGACGCGATATAGTACGGTAGAGAAACTAGTCATGGCTCTAGTCAATGATAAGAAAAGACTCAGGTAATACTTTGAGGCACACTCGGTTACGGTATATATAGATTTCCCCATCAGGAAAATCTTGGCCAAACCAGACTTATCAAGACGACTAACCAAGTGGGCCATCAAACTGGGGATATACGACATCGAGTATCGGCCTCGAGTGGCAAAGAAAGGGCAAGTTATGGCAGACTTCCTGGTAGAAATCCAATCTTTCGGCAAGCCACACGACCCGCTTCAGATGTCTCTACCTCACATCCCTTCAGCTTGGACCCTCTACACTGACGGATCCACGAACGCCTCGGGGTCAAGTTTCAAAATAGCCCTACACACCCCAGTAGGACTCAAGGTAGAGAAAGCTTTGAGGCTCAGTTTCCAAGCAACGAACAACGAGGCGAAGTACGAGGCACTACTGCAAGGCCTTGAGTAAGCTCTGCACTTCGGAGTAGAGAGCATCGCAATAAAGACTGACTCGCAGCTAATCGTGGGTCAAGTCAGGGGAGACTTCGAAGTAAAAGAGTCGAGATTACATAGGTACTTCTCCAGGGTAATAGGGGTGAAAGCCCACTTTAGCAGTTTCAATATCGAATAAATACCGAGGAAAATGAACCAAAAGGCCGATGAGCTAGTTAAAAGCATGTCGATCGGCGAGACAACCGGACATGCGGAGATTCTGCTAGAGGGCGAGAACACGAAGGACCCTTTGGAGACCCCCGCACGCCATATGTTTGCAACTAACTCTGCAGACGAGGTGTGGATAAAACCCATCACCTAATACTTGGCGTTGGGGAACCTACCCGTAGACCCCTAAGAAGCGAGGTCGATCAGATTGAAGGCTGCCAGATATTCGATGGTGGGGGGATGACTATATAGGAGATCAATGATGGGACCAATGCTGAGGTGTGTAAGTCCCGTCGAGGCGTAGAAGCTAATGGAGGAAATCCATGAGGGAGCATGTAGCAACTACTTTGGCGGACGTAGCCTCTCCCACAAGGCCTTGACAGTTGGATACTTCTGGTTATACATGATGATCGAGGCAGCCCAATTTGTCAAGAAGCGTGACAAGTGCCAGAGGTTCGTCCCCATGAAGCGCTAACCTATGGAGGAACTCTATTCGAACATAACTCCTTGGCCGTTCACTAAATAGGGCCTGAACATCATCGGAGAGCTCCCTAGAAGTCTAAGGGAAGAAGGTACGTCTTGTTGGCCACCGATTATTTCACTAAATGTGTAGAGGCTGAGGCTTATGCAACCTTTAATTACGTAGACACAATTAACTTCATTTGGAAAAATATAATCTGCCGATACAAAATACCGAAAGAGATGCACGCTGATCAGCACAGTTCCAAAATGCTAAGCTTAAGGAGCTATGTGAGTTCTATAATATAAGGCTCAGTTTCTCATCCGTAAACTACCCTTAGGGGAACGGCCAAGTAGAGGTAACGAACAATGCCATATTCAGCAATATTAAAAAGAACTTGCAGGTTGCTAAAGGCACGTGGTTAGAAGAGCTACTGGCCATTGTGTGGGCTCATCGAACCACAGAGCAGAGGTCAACGAGAAGAACACCATTCACCATGGTCAACGGGTCTGAGGTTGTGATCCCAACTGAGATTGGCCTCCCGACCCTTCACTCCGAAGTGGTAAGAGATGCCTCATTGAACGAGCAGTAGCTAAGCCGTTACACAGACCTCCTGGAAGAAACGAGGGACATGGCCCTGGTCCGCCTTGCCTCGTACATCAGCAGGCCAGGTCCTACTATGTAAAGAAGGTTAGCACTCGTCGACTTAACACCGGGGATTGGGTCTTGAAGGTCAGAATGGGGAATTCCTCAAAGCTAGACTCTAACTGGGTCGGGCCCTATAAGGTGATCAAGGCGCTTGACAATGGTGCATATGTCCTGAAAGAACTCAAGACCAGGAAGAGCCTACCAAACACGCAGAACGTCCAGCACTTGAAAAAGTACCACGTGTGAGATGCATGTAAATGTTGTGAAATACATGTAAATGCTTGTATTATTGAACAGTTTAATTCCAAAACAGGTCAGGGTTTCTGCCACACGGACTTATGCTTTGGATCGCTATGAAAAAGGGTTTGGCTCCAGTGCCATACCCCATGAACTATTCACTCATCAAAAATCATACTGCGGGGATCACATCGCTTGCCGACGACCCGAGAAAACATACAAAGAGAAAAGAGCTGAGCAGTAAAATGCTTGCCAGCAGACCTCATAAAAAATTGTACTACGGGGATCACGTCACTTGCCGACGACCCGAGAAAAAGTACGAAGAGGAAAGAGCTAAGCAGTAAAATGCTTGCCAGCAAACCTCATCAAAAATTATAATGCAGGGATCACGTCGCTTGTCGACGACCCGAGAAAACGTACGAAGAGAAAAGAACTGAGCAGTAAAATGCTTGCCAGCAGACCTCATCAAAAATCGTACTGCGGGGATCACATCGCTCGCCAACGACTTAAGAAAATGTACGAAGAGGAAAGAGTTGTGCAACCAAAAACTTACCAGCAGACCTCAAAAACGATCGTACTATGGGAATCACATCGTGCAATAAAACACTTGCTGAGGCTCGAGAAAATGTACGAAGAGGAATGAGCTGCACAACAAAAAACTTGCCAGCAGACCTCGAAAACAATCGTACTATGGGAATCACATCGTGCAATAAAATGCTTGTCGATGGCCCAAGAAAATGTATGAAAAAGAATGAGCTGCGCAACAAAAACTTGCGAGCTGACCTTATCAAGAATCGTACAATGGGGATCACGTCGCTCGCCGAAGACCGGAGAGGATGTACGAAGGGCGAGAGGCTGTGCAATGAAAACTTACCGCCAGCCCTCAAGGAATACGTACAAGACGGGAAAAGAGTTGAGCGATAAGACCCCTCTTGGAAAACACCTTAGCTACACGTGAGCCAAAGGCAAGTGGGGCTAGAGTCTACCCGTTGGAAGTAGACCCTCCCCAGAGAACACTTTAGCTATGCGTGAGACAAAGGCAAGTGAGGCCAGGGTCTACCCGTTAGTAGCAGACCCTCCCTAGAGCACCTTAGTTACACATGAGACGAAGGCAAACGGGGCAAGGGTCTACGCTTTGGAAGCAGACCCTCCCCAGAGAGTGCCTTAACAACACATGGTGTGGTGCCCAAGATTCTCATATGCATATTAAGCCAATAATAAATATGTTCTAATTGCATATTAGGCATCTAGAAGTCGTTAATACTAGTTTTGTAGTAACATACTCATTCATTATGTTATGTACATTTACATACATGTTATTACACTAAT
>JXTB01000221.1:338933-356223 GCA_002914805.1 Parasponia andersonii | reverse complement strand
GTGGGCGACATTTTTGTTCTCAGATATTTTGGTGTAATGTAAATATTACAGCTGATGGCAAAATCGACTGGTGAAAACCTCTTTCGATTGTACATTTTGTAAAGATACTTTTAACAAAAAATGCCATGCAGTTTCTTTTGTTCTAAAGTTCTAGAAAGTTTTAAAAAAAAAAATTTAAATTGCCCACCTTTTTATCAAAACAAAAGGTAATGTTTAAGAAAGAATAATACTTCATAGTTTGACTGTATATGACAATATGGTTAAACTAGGGGGTGTTACACATGGACTGGAAGTGAACAGAGCTAGGGCCTACCCATTGGAAGTAGACCAATACAAGACCAAGCATGAAGACAGAAGTGGAAACCAAACTCAGTTTATTATTGCCTAAAATACAAAATGCATAGTTGACAGGGACGTAGACCCGAAGGCTCTATTTGTAAGAAGCAGGTCTTGGACGAACTCGGAGGGACACATCGGAGTGTTAACGCCATGTTTGCTCCCGATAAGAGCGAGCCCGAGCTTTTCCTCTGCAGCGATGGGTCCAAGCAGTGGTCGACCAACTCTTGGAGCTAGTTCCTGGCACGTTCCCATTTGGGGTCAGAGAAGTCCAGCCACATGTGCAGGTCAAATTCTGCCAAGACAAGTCATAACAGAGATTATACATCCTCAAAGCCGGATGAGCTGGAACCCATATCCAAATCTCCATAGCTAATCTTGTCAATCATAGCATAGGGAGAATTCACTAAAAGCTCCAAATCATATATAATTGAGCCAGATCTAGAGGTTGGCCACACTACCAATAAGGGAATGGCATCATATATGATGTCCGACCTTGACCATAAATGTAGGCAACAAAAAAGAGAGAGGGGAATAAACGTGAGAAAAATGTGTTGTTTCTATTATTCAAAATAGGTGTTTACAACAAGGGTTAGCTTTACATAACATAGTTATTACTTTACAAATATGCAAAAATCGAGAGGCTCGAGTTCCTCCGTTGAGGGGAGCGCAACTAGCTTCGACACTTAGACCAGCATTGGTAGAGGGCAGCATACTAGAGTCAGAATCGTCGCTAGACAAAACAACCATGCTTGACCCTCCGCAAGTTAAGGTGCCCAGACCAGGCTGATTGCCCAAAACCTATACAGCCTCCCCAGACCAGAAGCAAGGACAATCTCCCTGGTGACAGAGGCAGATGTAGAGGGCCTATCTTTTTGTTCATCGAGCATCTTCAGTACATCAGTGAGGTACACGATGTTGATCTCATCCCCCAACTGCTGCATATAGTGCCTGATAGAATAGTGGTCCCTCTCGATGCCTTTTTACTCATCGAACTGGTCTGGTGTTACCACCTCTGTGTGGCCCTCGAATTCCCTATTCTCCTAGCCAGACCTGTAGCTCTCCATAGAAAGGAAATCCACTTGCCTCTGGTACCTTGTCTTTAGCATCCCCGTATCCGCCAGCCTGTCCCTCAACGTGCTAGCCTTAGCTCTGCTTGCCGCTGCGACAAGTCGATCAAAAGAATGTTAATATCAGCAAGGCCTTCGCCGTGCTTGTGAGACAACTCCACATGAGCTCCCATCAGTTTTCTGTGACCCAAGTAAAGATGTCAGTTTACCTTGTTCGACCAATCGAGCCTATGCTATAGGGAATTGGCCTTCAGTTTGGCTTTTGCCTCGGCTTTCCTCGCCTTTTTGGCATCGTCGATAGCTCTGTCACGAGCGATGAAAGCTAGCCCACCTCTGCCCCTGCGTTCTACAACTCCTGCTCTTTGACCTTGAGCTCGGTTTGAGCCAACTTGTCATCCTCTGCTTCGGCCAACTTGGCGACCAGTTCCTCATGCCTGACCCTCTCGACGCTCAGAGCATAAGCCACCACGCTGCTAACCCTAGCCTCATCCAGGCTCTGATACAGGTCAAAGTTTGCCCTCAACGTGGCAAGGGCGACCTCGCTCTGCTCAGCCATTGTAGCACGGGCGTTCAGCTCGCCAGTTAGCTCCTGACGCAAGAGGAGTAGAAGGACTGGACGGCGGCCAGCTGCAAGATACAAGAAAGCAAAGTCAGTGTTCAGTAAGGATGCCAAAAAATATGGAAGTGGCGGCCAGACGAGCCAAACCTGAGTAATGTTGCGGCCAGCGATGAGCTCAACATTCTCCAGCGAGAGCACTTCCAGCTCGAACTCCGTAGCTGGACTCTCTCCTTAGGCATTGTCTGTGTCTGAGGAATGTAGCTCTACCCTGCCAATTGTGAGGATGCCTTCTCCTTCCACCGAATGCACTCTAGTAGCTTCTTTTGACACTCCCGAAGCGGTAGAGGTGAGGACGGTATAAGGCAGGGCATCGTCGAGCGCACTTTCAGTGACAGCAAAAGGCGGCGCATCCTCAACAGAACAGGTTACGGTAACTGCTGCTACATCAGTAGCTTCGGCTGCCACCCCCCTTGGAGCCCTGCCTAAATGTGATTTTTCGGTCTTGTCTTGACCAACCCCCCTGACGGGCTGTTGTGTGTAGACCTTCTCCTCATGAGGGTCAGCGTAGCCCCATCGTCATCGCTGTCAGAAGAGGGGGCAGCTCTGCCTCTCTTCCCCGCCGGGCTTTCCTTCCTTTTGGACGAGTCGGCCTCGTGACCCTGCTTCATCAGGACTGGGGGAGGGGAAGACAGCTGAGATTTCAACCTCGGAGCCCCCTTGCTGAGCTTGGCAATCTCCCCATGGAGGCAGGCAGCACCAGACCCAGTGCCCGTCTTCGAACCGGGGTTGGGGGCAGAAGAGGTCAGAGCAGAGGGTTCCCCAGGCAGGCTCGGAGGCGCTCCTTTGTCGTATACGACTTTTATGGCCGACATCTCCCGAGTCGAGGGTCCGCTTGCCTCAGAAGAGGGGACCATAGGTGTTTTACAACCGGGCGCAAATAGGCCCTCTCGGTCATCGTTCGAGCCTGTTCTTAGGGTGACAACTCCCTGCCCCTCGGATTCATCCTCCGAGGACACCACCAGATGCCGACCAGTGGGGACCTTGGAACGAGCCTTGTGCATAGTTGCATTCCTTTTGACTGGGGAAGGGTGTGTCGAAGGGCCTGCATCAGAACCTATAAAGAGTAAGCAATGTGGTTAGAACGTAGCCATGACCTGATCGACGGAGCCCTAGGATGCGAAAATGAACTCACCCTTAACCCTATTAGGGGCAGCGGTTTCCTCTTTACGAAGCCTATTGCACTCCTCGTGCACGAGCCTTACCGCCTCTTTGAGCTTGTGGCTGGTCGACACCACTAGGTCATTGGGACCTGCTAGCTGGCTCGAGGCTGTGATCTGACAACCCACCATGGCAATACGACTCTGCTCATCCCGGTGGAACCGGTTCAGAGCTGAGGCATCAAGCTAGCTCCGCAGGTGCTTTGTGATAACCCAGGTGTCCAATGAGAAGAGGAGATATGACACCATCCTAGGCATCATGTTCATCACCTGGGGATTCAGGATGGCCTGGATGTGTCGGTAATCCCCAGAGGACCCAAAGATGATGATCCCCTCTAGCTCCTCGAGCCGCCCCACCGATAGTTGTAGTTCAAACCTGCTTTCCTCTACAGAGGCTGTGCAAGACAAAATATCATGAGTAAGAACAGACAAGGTGTACATAGACCCAAAAAATCATGACCTAGTACTTACTTTGCAGAAAAAATGAAGGAACTTGGAAGCGCTCCCCATTCACCCAAGGAGAGCACCACACCTCTTCGATAGCATACAGCCTAGAGTGAGAGCCCCATTGCTTATCTAACCTTGATAAGCCCTAGAAAATATGGCATCCCAGGAGCGGCTAGAGGTAGAAAGTAGGGTAGGAGCTCTTTTTAGGGATAAGGGTGAGCTTGTAGGCATAAAAGACCACCTCCAGGTCGATATGCACATTAAGGAGAACTAACAGAGCAGAGAACCCCATTAAGATCATGACCATGTTAGCGTTGAGCTGCATCGGGTGAATTTCGATCAGAGCAAAGAACTGATGGATTAGGGGAAGAAGGAGAAACCGCAGCCATTCCAGGTGCCTCCTTCCCAAGATGATAGAGCCTTCGGGAGCAGAAAGCAAAGGTACCAATCTGCGGGGCCCTTGACCTTTTATAATGTAACTCCGCCAGGGAAGCAGAATTGCCTCCTCAGTGAGTCCAACTTCGAATCCACGACAGGGTAGAGCTTTTGATTCTGATTCAAGGCCATCGTTCTGGATACGATCAAAAGAAGTAAAAGGTTCTAGCAAAGAGAAAAGTCAGAAACCCTAAGATTTTAGAAAGCTAGAATACTTGGAGATTTTGGTAAAGTAAGAAACAAGCGTAAATGCGGTTTTTATAGAGGAGGAGCCGAAAAGTCCCCCTTGGAAAGGAACGGTTAGAGGAAGGCTAAAGCACTAGAATTGCAAAAATCTGAAAAGAATTGTGACATGGGATAGCGTGCACCAGCGTCGGTAATTGGGAAGAAATGATGGTAAGGGGTCACGTGTACCTCTCGAACTAGAGGACTGGAGATATGATTTCCCCATTGATTGATGCAAGTCCATCAAATAGAGAAATAGGGGTAGTTATGGGGCCCGTTCCTAGATCACGTATCCCGTGGTCGATTAAGTAACAGAGTAGGTCACAAGAGGGGTACGTCATCCGAAGCATGTCCAGAGTAACTATTTAAAAGCCACACGAATCACACGTGATACCGCATGGGCCCATGAGCTATCCGAGGCTAGGGCCGAATCCATCCCAGACCCTGGACGGTTCGGCCCAATCCATTTCTTGCCTCGATAGCTGGGGGTCAGAAGCCTCGAGGGTCTTCTGCCAGAAAACCACGGGAGGCAATGCGCTACTCCAGACCCAGACAAGGGATTTAATGCGACCCTAGATAGGTGCGTACATCGGGCAAACCACCCTGATAGAATGGTAGTTTGTCAAAGTCTCTCCCCTGATAGACCTAAGTCGTCGGGGACGGCGAAAAGCTGGCCATGACAATGCAAGGAAAATCAAAGTAATCATGGCCTGTGAACTCTAGAGTAAGTCATGATGAGAAAAGGTACTCAGTCCAGGGATTAAGAGCCGGAAAAAACTCCCAGTTCCAAGATTATGTATATAAGCCTTACTTCCCCCTCGAGAAAAAAAAAGGAGAAAAAGATAGGCATATAAAAAGAAAAACTAAATCTTTGCTTCTCAGCTTTAGGGATAAACAACTGACTTAAGCATCGGAGAGTTTTTGCAGGTGGCCACCCCCACCTCTCCGACCCGACTTGAAGTAAAAAGCACACTAGGATAGTGAGGATACGTGGACAGTTGGTAGATACAATGTCAGCAGTTCAGAGACACGTGGACAGCTAGTAAGAATCGCTCCAACATCGGATCTTCAATCTCTTTTTTTTTTTCATGATAGTTTTTAACTTCGGATTATGTATCAAAATGCTCCATCCATTCTTCCATTCTATTATACTTTATTACTTTTTTCTTAAGAATTTAACCAACTTTTGGTTTCCGAATCTATTTTTTCTTGAATGAAAAACATTTAATGTATGTAGACAATTGATATTTCATGACAACTTTTAGGTTAAATGTTCACATACTTTTTATTTTTCTCTCTTTTCTTCAACTTTTTCAGGGGGAAAAAAAAAGAACAAAAGCCCTAAGTTTCAAAATAGCCATGTAAATAATTTCATAAATTGACAAAATTATCTTGAGAGGCATTTGATATAATTAATTATTATTTATTTTTATCACTTCTCACTTTGTCTATTTGATCAAACTTTTTTTTGAAGATCATGGATAATATCAATAGTACTATATATGAAGAACTCTAATCAAGAGTTGGATATTGAGGAGAATGAAAGTAATGATTGTTGCTTTTAAAATGATTTTCATAACAGAAGATTGACTCAGGAATAATCAAAAATTTTCTCAAAACAATTGACTATATGAGTGTATAGTATTAATTCATAGCAAATAGGAATAAACAAAGAGAATAGATCTAATACCTCTTGTAGCCTATCAGCGGATCCTATTTTTATTGTCTTGTAAATTACGATATTCCAATCTAAGCCTCAAGCACATCTGGATGAACGTGTGGGCGTTACGTATAATTTCTTAAACTCGCACTTTAGGCCCTTGCCATTTTCTAACACATGAGATTGCAAAATTTATTCTACAGAGAATAGAAAGACACTCTTCTTTTTCTCTCTAGTTTATGGAGGCTCTGTAGAAAATAATACATAGTGTGTATCTCTCTTTTTTTGCTAGGTTTTCTTTATATATATATATATTAAACTATTTAATAAATAAATTAATATATTAATCAAATCAATATATATATATATATAAAACCTTAAAAAAATGTTACCTTAGTTTTCTTTAAAAAAAATGTAAATATATATATATATATCTAATCTAATTAATTAATATATATATATATAAACTAGCAGATAATTCACTTTTTCAAAAAACGAGTGTTTTACTTTTAATCAGTTTCCCAATTTCTATTTATCTAATTTTCTAATAATTAGATATTTAAAATTTAAAATTTAAATAAATTAGGAAACTTCTCTCTCCATAAATTTGAATTAATTAATTAATAAAAATTATTAATTACATATAGATAAACTATTTATCTAGACAGAGTGTGTAGTATCAAAAATAATGTAATATCTAGTGCAGTGTTTGTAAGAGGTGGAATTGGGTACTTATGGACCTATAATTTAAGCTCCAATAAATTATGATAATTAATTAAACTCTTTAATTAATTTATCAAATTTATTGATTCCAATATTACTCCACTAAAAATCTAGAATTGCATTATCGAAATTACAGAATTAATTTACTCAGAAAACATCGAGTAGTCCATGGATTTAATTATTACATATAGTTCATTCCTCCATAGACAATTCATAATTGGAGCTAGGTTATATTCTATTCATTTCTCTAATTACATCTTTATCTGTGTGTATTGATTCTCTAATGAACAATTAATTTATAAATCTATTAAAAATTGAGTATTCAAACTGTTCAAGTCCTGAATCAATACACAAGGGAATCATCTTTCTAGCTTCCTAATGGAAGGAATAGATTCCATATCTGTGAACTACATTCCCAGCTACTCATCTTATCATGCTCTCAAGATACAAGTACTTCGATCTATTTAAAAAACAAACCTTTAACAAGTATGTCAAAGAACATAATGTTATAAATAGGAGTCTATAACTACTCAGGATTAAAATTGATCTGCATATGATCATCTAGTGACATTATTTGAACTCTCAATAGTTAACAGAATTTATATAAGATTCAAATCATATTTGGTTTAGTCCTATATAATCAAATTATATAAAGTACCTCCATTGTGATGTCAACACATCAATAGTTCAAATAAGACTATTACATTTTCAATGTTAATGGACCGTACTAATAATATTTAATTAAAGATCCCAAATTTTAATTAATTATTATGGACTATATTAGTTTATTATCTATAAATTTAATCCTCATGTATATAACACTTATATACTAAATTTGTGGTCACATAAATAAACTAGGGATTTTCTGATATTTAAAGACATACCAATTATGCACAAATTCAAATAGAAAAATGTCATTTTATTAATTCAACCAATATCCAAAATATACATGCTTTTAGGGCATAAATCCTAACAATTTCCCACTTGCCCTAAAGCAAGTGAGACATATCTCTCAATCATAAACCTTCAAAGTGACTCTCAAAGTCAATGGCTTATCCATATTTGAAATAACTTCCAAATCAGCAAAGAACTTTCTGAGCCAAACTTCTTCTTTAGTTACTTCACAAGCTGCTATGTATTCTGCTTCCATAGTAGAATATGTAGTACTAGATTGTTTAACACTTCTCCAGACAATCGCTCCACCACCAAGAGTGAATACTAACCTAGACGTCAAATTCCGAGTATCTTTGTCTGATTGAAAATCAGAATTAGTGTAACCAGTAGGAATCAAGTCATGACTTAAATAAACCAACATATAGTTTCTCGCTCTCCTTAGATACTTGAGAATATGCTTTACTGCTATCTAATGATCTAATCTTGGATTTGATTGAAAACAATTGACTATCCCTATTGCATAGCATATGTCAGGCCTAGTACACAACATGGCATACATAAGGCTGCCAACTACAGATGCATAAGGAACTCGTCCCATATCCTTTTCCTCTTGAGGTGTCTTGGAACATTGCTCTTTGGAAAGGTTAACTCCATGTCGAGAAGATAACTGTCCTTTCTTGGAGTTTTTTATCGAAAAATGAATGAGCACCGCATCAATATAAGATGCTTGCGATAGTGCCAAAAGTCTATTCTTACAGTCTCGAATAATCTAGATCCCAGGAACATAAATTGCTTCTCCCAAATCTTTCATTTAGAATTGCTCAGCTAGCCACTTGTTTACATTAGATAATGTTTCCACATCATTTCTAATGAGCAAAATATCATCTACATATAGAACTAGGAAGACCACTTTCTTATCTTTGATGTACTTATATGTGATGCCCAAGATTCTCACATACATAATAAGCCAATAATAAACATATTCATATTGCATAATAGACATATCAAGCAACTAGTATCAATTTCATGGTAAATTACTCATTCCGATTGTTAAATGATCTGTATTATTGTACTAATATTTGTGGAAGTACTCCCATGCAGTGTAAAGGCTCAGTATCCTTAGAGAGAGAGAGCTTAGTATGTGAAAGGAACCAAGAATACATTTATGAATAGTAATACTATACGAACCTGCATTAAAATTATATCTGTTGATAACTTGGTCAAATAGTAGTTTTTCGGTAAAATGCATTTTTCACGCTTTACGGAGCCAAATTCACTGTGTGTTTAACACGTCAAATAGCTTTTATTTAATGCGCAGAAACCATTTCTAGCATTTTCCAAAATTTTGGTTTCAGGTAAGCAGGAGGTGACAGTTACTATACTGAACTGTGTTTAATTACACTAAGCTAGCTTAGATTAAGCTTAATCGCGTAATGTCATCTTTGTGTACTCTAATAATTAGGCATTGATATTTTCTTTGTATAATTAATTAGAGTTTAATTGACTTATTTTTATGTTAAATGATTGGTTATGGGGCTAGATTTCACTAGATTACAATAAGATTGGCCATATGGGAATATAGGTCAAAGTATGACTAGTTTTCACCTCTTAAGCTAGGTTTCACCATTTTAGTCTACACTTATGTGTATAGGATGGACCAATAACGTGGTGAGTATGCTAAGGAAGTTTTAGAGCTGGACACATGGAAAGTAAGGTGCGAAATTCCCAAAATACCCCTTAGAACTTTACTTATGCCATTTCTTAGTTATTAAGTATCACTTTGGGACCAAATCTGGTCATTTTCTTCTCCTTTCTCTCCAGCCACGACCTGAAACTCTCCCACTCATTTTTAGACTTCTCTCAGCTCCCATTAACCATTTCCAAGAGTTTCCAAGTGGTAGAACTCAATTTGGAGCTCAAGAAAGCAAGATAGGTCCAAACTACTCAAGGTAATTCTACTAATTCTCCTTCCTAGGTTTTGTTTTATTATTTCAATTCTCCACTTGAAACCACTTAAATAATGATTTCTCTAGGTCCTCTTGAGTCCTAACATCAGTTTCTAAGCCATAGAAATCAGTTTTGTGGAAGAAGAAGGCAAGAGCTTCAACAACGGTTCAAACTAGTCAAGGTGAGGATTTTATGGAATTTGGAATTGGTAATTTATTTCTATTGCATTAGCCCGTAAATCAAAGCTTTTATTTGATGAAGAAAGGTCCTAGAAAACCTTATATATGGTTAGAAATATAGAATTTAAGTGGAGGATTAAAGTTAGACTTAAAGCCCCCAATGTTTGCTATTTGTGGATTCAAGTGTTTTCATTGTTGGAATAAGTTGTCTACACTTGTAATTTGATTTCATTACTTGGAATGTGTAAGACATTGATCCTTTTATGTAGATTAAAGCTATTTACTGGCTGGTTATAATGATATAAAAGTATAAAAGTTGTTTTAAACTTTATTTAAACCGAAAGGAAGTCAAGTGCACCTAGGTTGTTCTAAATGATCCTCTTTGAGGTGTATATGTGGGAATTGGCTTATGGATTGTTATTGCAAATCTTAAACCATGATTTTCATCATGTGGGAATATCCTAAAAATAGGGCAGGTGCTGTCTAAATATTTTTAAAACCAAATGGTACTATTTAGAAACAAATGGACTAGTTTTTATGAAAGTATGTGACATTTTGGTTCATTTTGTGATTAGATTTCCTAATTTTGTGAAAGTTGTGATTTATGCTTGTGGTTGCTTTCTTTAAGAATTTTACATTATAGTAATCATTCTAGTAATGAAATTGATATCAGGTCTTCCACACACCTTACCACAGAGGATACTGACCCTTTTCACTATCTTTTCTATCGGACCCAAGGTAAGTAATGTTACACCTGCAATGTAAGAAATTATTTGTTCTTTGAACTTATGAAATCCTTGAATTACATGAAAAGTTGTATTTGTTATTTTGTTATGCCTAAAGCTTAAATATCTAATCTGTTATTATGACATACATGAGGCATGAACATGTGGTGTATTTATATTGACTGAAGAGTAATAGTGAATAAGGTGTGGCGGGCCAGCGCCCAATTATCTGGTTCCTTCGGGAACATTATCTAGTTCCTTTGGGGACATTATTAGGTTCCTTTGGGGACAATATTTAGTTCTTTCAGGAATACTCTGATAGCAGTATGGGGAGGACCTCTGTAGTACACAGTGGGGTTTGAAATGTATTTGAGACTCGAGACCTCTATACGACGGCTTATGATTAGTTATTAGTTATCTGAGTGGCTCAGTATGCGATTCACGGTCTTGTCAGGCAATACAAAATACACAGGGATCCTAGTCATACCATTATCTATTTTCTAGAATATGCACATTACATTTGCAGTCGTTACTTACTAAGTTTTATACTCACAAATATTCTTACATTGCAGATGATACTGCTCATATGTGAGTTAAGAGAGGGAATGCCAACTTTCTGACCGCGGCTTATGTATATGAGTATTTTGACGCTGTGGTTTCCTGACTGAGAATTTTGTATCTGTTTTGAGTGTGTGTACATTATGTATATTTTTATGAGAGGTCCACTTTGGTAGTATGTATATATGTATAAATTACACTATATGTAAAAATGAGTGGAGTTTTTTTTCTCTCTCTAGAAAGTCAAAAGTTTTAATTTTCCCTTATTTTATCTATTCTAAGTTGAGTAACATCTTCCGATATCACTAAATAGTTATACAAATATCCTTACGTAAGTGTATGGGATCGGGAGATGTCACAATTGGTATCAGAGCTTATGTCTTAAAATGATTCTAAAGACCGCTTATATACACACGTCGGGAATGAAAGGAAGCCTCACTTCTCTGTAAGTGTTTGATATGCATTTTGATATCTGTTCAAATATTTTTTATTGCATTCATATTCTGGTGATGATTATTATTGGCTATAATTGGAACTATGCAATCTGGGTGTAAGGATATCAGTAGTGTGACTACTCAGGGTCAAGATAATTTTGAGAGGGGTGCATCTTCTTCATAGGGTGGTAATCAGGTTGAACAGTTGGCTTCTTTGATACAAAATATTTTGGAGGGATGTATGAGACAAGAAAATCAACCTAACCCTCCACCACCACCACCTTAACATAGGCAAGATGCTAGTGAAAGTGTTGGGGAAAGATTCAGGATACTCCAGCCTCCAACCTTTGATGGTGAGGTTGATCTGATATAAGCAGAGTAGTGGATTAGGATCACTGAGCATATGTTGGCTTACGCCAAGGTTCCTGATACAGATAAGGTTCCTTGTGCTAGTTTTATGCTGAGATACCATGCAGAATATTGGTGGGATACTACGAGTACTATTCATGATATCACTACTATGACCTAGGAGAGGTTTAGAGAGTTATTTTATGGAAAATACTTTACTGATGCCTTGAGAGCTAGCAGGAGGGTTAAGTTTGCTAATCTGAAGTAGGATGAAATGTCTGTCGCATAATACATCCGTAAATTTGATGAGTTATCGCGATATACACCTCACATGGTTGCCACTAATGAGTTAAAGGTAGATCAGTTTATGCAGGGCCTAAGGAAGACTATTGTGAGAGATTTGAAATCTGGTAGAATACGAGGTGTACCATTCGCTTTGATTGCAGACAGGGCACTAGATGCCGAGCAAGCAGAGAAAGATGTTCTGGATGAAGGAAAGATCAGGAGAGAAAGACAGGCTAGAGAGATGCAAAGAGGTTTTAGACCTGGTTTTCAAGTAGAAAGAGGATAGACTCAGTTTCAACATCCTCAGTATATGAAGAGAAAGGGAGTTCTAGCTCAATAGCCTCGACCTGATCAAGGTAAGCGTCCCAGGATTGACCAAGGGACCACTACTACTGGTTTACAACAGTGCAAACTCTGTGGCAAGAATCATATTGGAGAGTGTCATAGAGCTGCAAGGTTGCTTCAGATGCGATAAAAGTGGTCATTTCATTAAAGATTGCTCTGAAGCGGCAAGTGATCAGAATAAACCTGGTGGTAGGCTGTACACCATGACTTAGACAGATATGGGACTTGAGACTGAGGTAGACCCATCTACTATCATAGGTGAGATATTAATTTCTTGCATTATAGCTTATGCATTAATAGATTCAGGATCCACGCATTCACATGCATCATTAACATTTGTGAGGAGATTGGGTCATCCTACAGATCAAATAAGTACTCTATTTGACATTACACTTCCCTCTGGAGAGGTCATGTATTCAAATAAAATTTTGAGAGCCTGTCCTATTATGGTAGATGATAAAGAGTAATTTGCAGACTTAATTGTACTTGAAATGAATTACTATGAAATCATTTTGGGTATGGATTGGCTATCAAAGTATTTTGCAAAGATTGACTGTAAAAACAAAATGGTGACGTTTCATCCTCCTAATACTGATCAGTTCACACTTATGAGTACTCAGTATAAAACCAAGTTTCCTTTGATCTAGGCCATGAAAGCTCAGAAATTGTTAGGGAAAGATGGTATAGGGTATTTGGCCAGTATTGTTGATACATCCGTGGAGCAGAAGTTGAGGCCAGAAGATGTGCCAGTTGTGCAAGATTTTTTGGAAGTGTTTCAGGAAGATTTACTAGGTTTGCCACCTGTAAGAGAAATTAATTTTGCTATTGATTTGGTACTAGGTACTACACCTATTTCTAAGACACCCTATAGGATGGCCCCAGCAGAATTAAAGGAGTTAAAGACTCAGTTACAAGAATTACTAGACAAAGGATTTGTACATCCTAGCTTTTCACTATGGGGTGCGCCAGTTCTATTTTTGAAAAAGAAAGATGACACTATGCGATTTTGTATTGACCATAGAGAGATTAACAAAGTGACTATTAAAAATAAGTATCCCCTAGCTCGCATCGATGATTTGTTTGATCAACTACAGGGTGTTTATGTGTTTTCAAAGATTGATTTGAGATCTGCTTACCATCAGTTGAGAGTCAGGGAGGAAGATATTCTGAAGACTGCTTTTAGAACTCAGTATGGTCATTATGAGTTTCTAGTTATGCCATTTGGTCTAACCAATGCTCCTGCAGCATTTATGGATCTAATGAACAGAATATTTAAGGAATTCCTTGATAAGTTTGTTATTGTGTTCCTCGACGACATTTTAGTATACTCACGATCTAGAGAAGAGCATATAGAACATTTGAGAACTACCCTTCAGATATTGAAAGAGAAGAAGTTATATGCTAAATTCAAGAAATGCGAGCTCTGGTTAAAAAAAAGTGTCATTCCTTGGTCACATTGTTTCTCAGGATGGGATCTCTGTTGACCCTACCAAGGTTGAAGCAGTTAATAATTGGTCTAAACCTACCAATGTTACTGAGGTCAGAAGTTTTTTGGGTTTGGCTAGTTCTTACCGAAGGTTTGTTGAGGGATTTTCTAAGATAGCTATGCCACTTACATGGTTAACCAGGAAGAGCAATAAGTTCATATGGACAGAAGAGTGTCAAAGGAGTTTTCAAGAATTGAAGCAGAGATTAATTTTTGCACCAGTCCTGACCATATCTTTAGGCACTGAGGGATTCATTATATATTGTGATGCTTCGAAACAAGGTCTGGGATGCATTCTCATGCAAAGTGGAAAAGTTATTGCTTATGCTTCAAGACAACTAAAGGATTATGAACGTAACTACGCTACTCATGATTTAGAATAGGCAGCAGTGGTATTTGCATTGAAGATTTAGCGACATTATCTGTATGGTGTACATTGTGAAATCTTTACTGATCACAAAAATTTGAAGTATTTGTTCACTCAGAAAGAACTGAACATGAGACAAAGATGTTGGCTAGAACTGGTAAAAGACTATGATTGCGACATCAGTTATCATTCAGGAAAAGCCAATGTTGTGGTGGATGCACTAAGCAGAAAATCATCTGGTAGTTTCACAGCTTTACATGAATTGGAGAAATCTTTGTGAGAGGATTTATGCAGATCTGGTATCGAGCTAATTACTAGGAAATTATCAGTTATGACTTTACAATCTACCTTATTAGATAGAATTAAACAAGGCCAGAAGGAAGATCCTGAGTTAATTGGATACAAAGAATTAGTAGAATCGGGGAAAAAGTCAGATTTCACAATTTCTGCTAAAGGAGTTATCAGATTTCAAGGTAGACTATGCGTACCAGATAACAGAAATATCAAGGAAGAAATTCTAGTAAAAGCACACAATACTCCATATTCAATCCATCTAGGTATTACTAAAATGTATAATGATTTGAAGATTCTTTATTGGTGGGCATTAATGAAAAAGGATATTTTCCAGTTTGTGGAACGTTGTTTAATATGTCAACAGATTAAGGCTGAGCACAAAAGACCAGCAGGAGAGCTACAACCACTTCAGTTGCCTGAGTGGAAATGGGAGGAGATCGCTATGAATTTTGTAGTTGGGTACCAAAGACAGTTTCTCGTCAGGATGCAGTTTGGGTTATAGTTGACGTGCACACTAAGGTAGCTCATTTTATTCCGATTTCTTTGACCTACTACATGGATAAATTGCAGCATTGTACATTAAGGAGATTGTTAGGATTCATGGGATTCCAATTTCTATAATCTTAGATAGAGATGCCAAATTTACCTCAAAATTCTGGGAGAGTATACAACGAGCTTTGGGTACTAAATTGAAATTTAGTACTGCATTCCATCATCAGAAAGATGGTCAGGCTGAAAGGACTATTCAAATATTAGAAGATATGCTCAAGAGCTTGTGTTATGGATTTCCACAAGTCATGGAACCATTCCTACCACTGATTGAGTTCTCCTATAATAATAGCTTTCAAGCAACGATTGGTGTTGCACCTTATGAGATGTTGTATGGCAGAAAATGTAGATCTCCAGTTCACTGGGATGAGGTTGGAGAGTGACATTATTTGGGTCCTAATATTGTTAGAGATATAGCTGAGGCAGTAGAAAAAATAAAAAAAACGAATAAAACAACCCAAAAGAAAAAAAAAGTTTATGCAGATCCAGAACGCCGACCCTTACACTTTTCTATTGGTGATAAAGTATTTCTCAAAGTAGCCCCTATGAAAGGTATAATAAGATTTGGAAAGAAAGGAAAGTTGAGCCCAAGATTTATAGGTCCTTATGAGATCCTTGAGAAAGTTGGGATTGTCGCTTATAGGCTTGCCCTATCCCCAGAATTATCAGGTGTACACAACGTCTTCCATGTTTCTATGCTGAGAAAGTATATATCAGATCCATCCCATGTTCTTAACCAGGAGCCACCTGAACTAGATCCAAAATTAAACTATGAGGAACATCCTGTTCAGATTCTAGACAGAAAGGAGAAAGAATTGAGAAATAAAAAGATTCCTTTAGTGAAAGTTCTATGGTGAAACCATTCTGTTGAGGAGGCTACATGGGAACGGGAAGATGAAATGAGAAGTCAACATCAAGAATTATTTAAGTAAGCAAATTTCGAGGATGAAATTTAATAAGGGGGGAAGGATTGTGATGCCAAAGATTCTCACATACAGAATAAGCCAATAATAAACATATTCATATTGCATAATGGACATATCAAGCAACTTGTATAAATTTCATGATAAATTACTCATTTTGATTGTTAAATGATCTGTATTATTATACTAATATTTGTGGAAGTGCTCCCATGCAGTGTAAAGGCTCAGTACCCTCAAAGAGAGAGAGCTTGGTGTGTGAAATGAACCAAGAATACATTTATGAATAGTAATACTATACGAACATGCATTAAAATTATATCTATTAACAACTTGGTCAAATAGTAGTTTTCTGGTAAAATGCATTTTTCACGCTTTTCGGAGCCAAATTCATTATGCGTTTAACAAGTCAAATAGCTTTTATTTAATGTGTAGAAACTATTTTTAGCATTTTCCAAAATGTTGGTTTCAGGTCAGCACGAGGTGACAGTTACTGTACTAAACTGTGTTTAATTACACTAAGCTAGCTTAGATTAAACTTAATCGCGTAATGTCATCTTTGTGCACTCTAATAATTAGGCATTGATACTTTGTTTGCATTATTAATTGGAGTCTAATTAAACTATTTTTATGTTAAATGATTGGTTATGGGGCTAGATTTCACTAGATTATAGTAAGATTGGCCATATGGGAATATAGGTCAAAGTATGACTAGTTTTCACCTCTTAAGCTAGGTTTCACCATTTTGGTCTACACCTAGGTGTATAGGATGGACCAGCAATGTGGTGAGTATGCTAAGGATGTTTTAGAGCTAGACATATGGAAAGTAAGGTGCAAAATTCCCAAAATACCCCTTAGAACTTAAGTTTTGCCATTTCTTAGTTATTAAGTATCACTTTTGGACCAAATCTGGTTATTTTCTTCTCCTTTCTCTCCAGCCATGACCTAAAACTCTCCCACTCATTTTAACTTCTCTCAGCTCCCATTAACCATTTCCAAGAGTTTCCAAGTGGTAGAACTCAATTTGGAGCTCAAGAAAGCAAGATAGGTCTAAACTAGTCAAGGTAATTCTACTAATTCTCCTTCCTAGGTTTTGTTTTATTATTTCAATTCTCCACTTAATACAACTTAAATAATGATTCCTCTAGGTCCTCTTGAGTCCTAAGATCAATTTCTAAGCCATAGAAATCAGTTTTGTAGAAGAAGAAAGCAAGAGTTTCGACAAAGGTTCAAACTAGTCAAGGAGAGATTTTTATGGAATTTGGAATTGGTAATTTATTTCTATTG
>JXTB01000221.1:223130-330287 GCA_002914805.1 Parasponia andersonii | reverse complement strand
ATGATGCTATTTGGGTGATTGTGGATAGATATACCAAATCAGCTCATTTCCTTCCTATTAGAATAACCTATAACTTGGACCAGTTTGCTCGGTTATATGTTCAAGAAATTGTGAGACTACATGGTGTTCCAAAAGTTATCATTTCTGACCGAGATTCTAGATTTACTTCGAAATTTTGGAGGAGTGTTCAAGAGGCAATAGGTACAAATTGGCATTTAGTACAGCTTTTCATCCACAAACTGACTGGCAATCAGAGAGCACTATACAGACCCTTGAAGATATGCTCAGAGCTTGTGTGTTAGATTTCCATGGATCTTGGAGCAAATACCTGCCACTTATAGAATTTGCTTACAATAACAGTTATCAAGCTTCCATTAAAATGCCCCCATATGAAGCATTGTATGGAAGAAAGTGCAGATCTCCTATTCATTGGGATGAGATGGGAGAGAGAAAATTTCTTGGTCCAGAACTGATAAGAGAGACAAATAAGGCAATAGAAAAGATTCGAAAAAGGATACTAGCTGCTCAAAGTAGACAGAAGCGTTATTCAGATCCTCAAAGAAGAAAACTAGAATTTGACATTGGAGATAAAGTATTTTTGAAGGTTGCTCCTATGAAAGGAATCATAAGGTTAGGGAAGAAAGGAAAGCTAAGTCCCAGATATGTATGTCCTTTTGAGATACTCGACAAAGTTGGAGATGTTGCCTATAGACTCGCTTTGCCACCATCATTGTCAAATATGCATAATGTATTTCATGTCTCTATGTTAAGAAGGTACATTTCAAATCCTTTACATGTTCTAAATTTTGAGCAATTAGAGCTAAATCAAGATGTGAGTTATGAGGAACATCAAGTGAATATTTTGGATACAAAAGAAAAAAAACTTGGAAACAAGAAAATCTCTTTGGTCAAAGTATTGTGGAAGAACCATGAAGTAGAAGAGGCCACATGGGAAAGAGAGGAAGAGATGAAAACTAAGTATCCACACCTATTTAGGTAAGCAAATTTCGAGGACGAAATTTTATAAGGAGGGGAGAATTGTGGTGCCCAAGATTTTCCATGCATATTAAGCCAATAATAAATATGTTCTAATTGCATATTAGGCATCTACAGGTCGTTAATATTAGTTTTGTAGTAACATACTCATTCATTATGTTATATGCATTTACATACATGTTATTACACTAATGATTGTCGAAGTGTCCCAATGCAGTGTAAAGGTTCAATATCCTCAGAGAGAGCTCGGTGTGCTAAAAGAACAAAGAATATAATTATGAAAACAATACTATGTGCACATGCATTAAGATCGTACTTATTTATAACTTAGTCAAATAGTAGTTTTTCAGAAAAATGTATTTTTCACGCTTTTCAGAACCAAATTCACTATGCATTTGGCCCATCAAATATCTTTAATTTAATTTTTAGGACTTATTCTAGCATTTTCAAAAATGTTCACTCCAGGTAAGCACGAGATGACAGTCATTATACTGAACTGTGTTTTATTACACTAAGCTAGCTTAGATTCAGCTTAATCACGTAATGTCATCTTTGTGCATTCTATGAATTGGGCAATTATACTTTATTTGCATTATCAATTAGAGTCTAATGGACTTTCTTTTTATGTTTAATGATTGGCTATAGGGCTAGGTTCCACCAAATTAGAGTAAGATTGGCCATATAGGATCATAAGTCAAAGTATGACTAGATTTCACTTTCTAAGTTAGGTTTCACCATTTTTGTCTACACTTGGGTGTATAGGATTGACCAGCAATGGGGTGAGTATTCTAAGGATGTTTTAGAGCTTGACACATGGAAGGTAATGAGAAAATACCTAAAATACCCCTTAGAATTTAAGTTATGCCATTCTTAGCCTTTAAGTATTGATTTTTGACCAAATCTGGTCATTTGCTCTCCTTTTCTCTCCAGCCACGACCTAAAACTCTCCAATGCTTTTTTTGACTTGTCTCAACTTGCCTCAAACATTTCCAAGAGTTTCCAATTGGTAGAACTCAAATTGGAGCCCTAGAAAGCAAGATACACCAAAACTAGTCAAGGTAATTCTATTAAGTTCTTCTTATTAAGTCTTGCCTTTTAATTTCAATTCTCTGCTTGTTCTCACTTAAATAATGGTTTCTTCAAGTTTTCCTAAGTCCAAAAATCTAATTCTAAGCTTAGAGAATCAGTTTGGTGGAGGTAGAAGGCAAGAAATCCAACAAAATCTCAAACTAGTCAAAGTGAGCATTATGTATGATTTTGAACTTATAGTTAATTTCTTTTGTGTTAGCTCTTAAACTAAAGTAATTATTTGATGAATAATGGTTCTAGTAACCCTTATATATTTCTAGAAACATGGAATTTAAGTGTGGAATTTAGGTTACACCTAGAGCCCCAAATTTGCTAATTGTGTATTCAGGTGTTTCCGTGGGTGTCTTAAGCTTTCTATATTTGTAATCTGATTTTCTCAACTTGCCATGGATATGTCATGGATCCTATTGCATTAATTGGCTACTGTTGCTAGCCATAGACAAGTGCACAAATTGTTTTAAACTTGTCTAAACCAAAAAAGATTTGAAATGTGCTTCTATGTTATCCTAGGTGTTTCTTTTGATTTGTATATGTGGGAATTGGTTTGTTGATTACTATTGTAGGTCTTAAACCATGATTTCAATCATGTGAGGATGTCCTAAAAATAGGGGAGGTGCTGTCCAAATATTTTTAAAACCAAATGGTACTATTTAGGAGCAAATGGACTTGTTTTTACAAAATTATGTGCCATTTTGGATCATTTTGTGCTAATGAACTAGCATTCATATTTTAAATACTTTTGAACAGTTTTTCAATGCTAGTTATTGACTACCAAGTACCTTAAGTGATTTATACACTCCTGAGTCATTTTAAGATTAAGTTTCCTAAATTGGTCAAAGTTTTGATTTCGGTCTTGTTTAATTATCTTGACACATTCTTTTGTAAAATGTGCACCTTGAATAATAGTAATTTATGACAGGTAATTAGCATACCAATCTCTAGAGGATATTGACCCTTTCCACTATTAATTTCTATTCAAGACACGAGGTAAGTAAAGACTTACAACTACATCACAAGAATTACATGGAAGATGTCATTATGTGAAATTTACTTATTCTTGAAAGTTATAAAATGGCATATGCATGGCACGTCTTGCATGCAAATTGAGAATTTCATCACAGAATATTTAAAAGTGAGTACCGTTGTATCAATTTTATAAGATAAGTTTTAATGGCAATTGCTAGTCTATCGGAACTAGGTAGATAAGTCTGTTGATGTAGACTCTCTCGTTGAAGCGGGACTTGCAGTTCTTATGATGTGTCTCGTTGAAGTGGGATAATATTAGCGCGGTGTGGGATGCCCCTTTGATGAGGGAAGGAGTTTTCAAAAACCTCACACGACGGTCGCACCTTATTTTTACTCTTGGCCAGAGTTTCCGCCTAATGTTATCACGGCCTATTGACTTACGGGACTCGCAATACTCTAAGGGGCCTAATTATGAATATGTTTTAAGGAAAATACATGAACTAAAATATTTAAGAAAGAAAAGGGTACAATGGGAACTTTATGAGATTTTAATGCATACATAAGTATGCATAGTTTTTACTTACTGAGGTTTAGCTCATTTTAGTCTTGTGATGCAAATGAGGAGACACATTTTGGTGTTGACTAGCTGGTTGCTTTTGTCGCCTTTTGTCGCCTTGATCATACAGATATAGACGAGCTTGACCTGTGGGCGATATTTTTGTTTTTAAGATATTTTTGTGTAATGTAAATACTATTATTGATGGCAAAATCGACTGGTGAAAACCTCTTTTGATTGTACATTTTGTAAAGGCACTTTTTACAAGAAATGCCATGCAATTGCTTTTGTCCTAAAGTTCTAGAAAGTTCAACAAAAAAAAATTGTCCACCTTTTTATCAAAATATAAGATAATATTTAAATAAGAATAATACTTCCTAGTTTGACTGTATATGACAATATGGTTAAGCTAGGGGGTGTTACAGATATGCCCTAAACTAAGGTGCCAAAAATATGTATCGTCGTTATGAGAAACTTTTTGCTTTTTAGGTTTGGGATGTTCTACTTTAAACATTTCGGTAATAAGCAATGATTGTTCATTCGGCCTTAATATGTAAAATCCATTCTTCATTTTTGTAAAACAAATATTTAAACCATTTCTAGAAATAATAATCTCACTACTAAGAAAAGAAATACAAATATTTGTTCAAATAGTCTTGAAATCGAAATCAAATTCCTATGAAAACTAAGAATAAATTAAACATTGTTCAATAACAAAAATTTATTTCTAAAATGAAGACAGACGACTCCCACTGCTTTTGCCAAAATTTTAGCTCTATTGCATACTCTTATCGTGAATTCCCCGTCGGCATCTGAAAAGAAGAATATATATATATATATATATATATATATATATATATATATATATAAACTAGCAGATAATACACTCTTTCAAAAAAGAGTGTTTCACTTTTAGTCAGTTTCTCAATTTCTATTTATCTAATTAGCTGACAATTAGATATTTTAAATTCAAAATTTAAACAAATTAGGAAACTTATCTCTCCAAAAATTTAAATTAATTAATTCAAAATTAATTAATTAATAATAATTAATTAATTACATATAAATAAACTATTTATCTAGACAGAGTATGCAGTAACAGAAATAATATAATATCCAGTACAGTATTTATAAGAGGTGAAATTGAGGACCTATGAACCTATAATTCAAGCTCCACTAAATTATAACAACTAATTAAACTCTTTAATTAATTTGTCTAATTTATTAATTCTAATATTACTCCACTAAAAATCTAGAATTGTACTACTGAAATTATAGAATTAATTTACTCAGAAAATATCGAGCAATCCATCGATGTAATCATTACATGTAGTTCAATCCTCCATAGACCATTCATAATTGGATCTAGGTTATATTCTATTTATCTCTCCAATTACATCTTTATCCATGTGTATTATTGATTCTCTAATAAACAATTAATTTATAAATCTATTAAAAATTGAGTACTCAAACTGTTCAAGTCCTGAATCAATACATAAGGGAATAATCAATAAAGGAATAGATTTCATATCTGTAAGCTACATTCCCAGCTACTCATCTTATCATGCTCCCAAGATACAAGTACTTCGATTTACTTAAAAACAAACATTTAACAAGTATGTCAAATAATATAATATTGTAAATAGGAGTCTATAACTACTCAGGATTAAGATTGATCCACATATGATCATCTAGTAACATTATTTGAACTCTCAATAGTTAACAGAATTTATGTGAGATTCAAATCATATCTGGTCCAATCCTATAGAATCAAATTATATAGAGTACCTCCATTGTGATGTCAACACATCAATAGTCCAGATAAGACTATTATATTTTCAATGTTAATGGACCGTACTAATAATATTTAATTAAATATCTTAAATTTTAATTAATTATTATGGACTATATTAGTTTATTATCCATAAATTTAATCCCCATGTATATAACACTTATATACTAAATTTGTGGTCACATAAATAAACTAGGGATTTTCTGATATTTAAAGACATATCAATTATGCACAAATTTAAATAGAAAAATGTCATTTTGTTAATTCAGCAAATATCCAAAATATACTTACTTTTAGGGCATAAATCCTAACAATGATGATCATTCCTACCACCTGAAAGTAATTCTGGAAGATGACAGTAAAGAAGAAACTATAGACTACGGTAAAAAGAATATAGAATCTTACCATTCTAAGATACCTAGTGAAACAATACAACAAGTCAATATAGAGTTTGAAAAGAAGAAGATGCCTATGAATTACATAATTCTTATGCTTACACGGTGGGTTTTAGTATTTGAAGAAGTAAAGGACACAAAGATAACGATGGCAAAATAAAAGATAGAATTTTTTGCTACTTATCTAAAGGTCATCATGAAAAAGATAAACTAAATGTCAATATGAAATGTCCTCGTGCTCAGACAAGGTTCGGTGGTTTAGCAAAGATGAGAATAAAATCTAGCCAAATGAATATGTACCATGTAGTTGAATTCATTACAGAGCATACACATCAGACATCAATCCCTAGTAAAAACCACTTGCATATATAGGTCTCAAAGAAAATTGACTCTAAGCCAAGCAGCTGAAATAAATTTAGCTGACAGAGCTGGAATTACTCCCAAATCTAGTTGGGAATTAACGTACAGGTGAGCTGGTAGTTGTGAAAATGTTTGATTTACTCTTGTTGATTGACAGAATAATATACATACTAAAAAAATTAGACAAATGATGGTAGGAGATATGGGTGGAGTTCTCGAATATCTGGAATAGAAGAAGTTAAAAGATCCTACTTTTTATTATGCTTTGCAAACGGATGTAGACGATTTGCTTATCAATTTTTTTTTAGACATATTCAAAAATGATGGTATCATACTCTTATTTTGGAGATGTTGTTTGGACTTGATACAATGTACAGGAAAAATAAAAGTGGTCGACCTTTTGCTATGTTTGTTGGTGTGAACCATCATAAACAAACTACTATTTTTAGAGTTGCACTATTATACGATGAAACTATTGCAATATTTTCATGGTTATTTGATACTTTCATTGAAGCCATGCCATGAAAAAAGCCTAAAACTATTCTCACAGACCAAGATGTGGTAATAGCCAAAGCATGAGCTTCCCAAGGACCTAAAACATCCTACCGCTCGTGTATGGCATTTATGTCAAAATGCAGTAAAGCATCTGAGAAGTGTTTTTGAACATTTTCGAGAATTCTCAAGAGATTTTGCCAATTGCATAGATGATTATGAAGAAGAGGAAGACCTTTCAAGCTTTGAGTGAGATGCTCAAAAAATATGTTCTTGAGAATAATGATTAGTTGAAGTAGATATTTGACTTAAAAGAGAAGTGAGTCTTGAAAATAAACTTGTTTAAGCCCACAAGAAGTATTTTAAGCCCATCAAGATGAGGCGTAATAAGTTGGAGTTAGCCCAAATGCAAAGCTCATAAAAGAAAAAGTCTAAGTCTAAATTAAAAAAGCCTTCTACCTATAATCTTCTAGTGTTAGCTAGATATTAATTTGTTGTATGTGAATTATTTGACTTCTTAGATTATTATTAGAAGTGTATAGAAGAAAATATGTGTGGCTTAAAGATTTTTGTAATTATTTATTTGTGTGGTTCTCATTGTTTCTCATATAGTATAAATACCCCTCCCTATTTGAGTTCTAGGCATCAAGTAAGAAGCAAAGCTTCTAAGAGTGAAGAGAAAAGAAGAGAGAAAGAAGCATAGCTTTTAGTGAGTGAGTGAGCTTGAAGAGATAAATTGATAATTTTCTCTTATAAAAGTATTTGAGTGAATAATAAAGTTTGTTTTACTTTCCAACAAAGTGGTATTCGAGCGAGGTTGTGAGTTCTCATGAAATTCTAAGTATGCTCTGTGGTTGCAGTTTTGACTGATCTTCCACATCAGAAAAGAATTCTTGATATTTCGAGTATTATCTATTTGTTCTAAACATACTATTATTACATATTAAATCGAATAGCTCGATGAGATGAAAACATTGCCATAAAAATCAGCCCAATCAAAGTCCGAACAACTCTGAACGAGTTATCGGAAGTTTGCTATCATAATTAAGTCAACTCACTGAGTTAAGCTGAGTTAAAGCCGTTTGACCGAGCCGTCAGAGCCATCGGATCGCGCCGTTAACTACGCCATCGGAGCCATTGACCACGCTGTTGACCTGACTATTGACCATTGACCAAGTGTTGACTTTGACCAAGTTGATATACAAGTCAATCTTAAGGTTTTCGGACATTCCTGATCAATTTCTGTAGTCAAAATTTCCAAAAGCTTACTCTATTAATAGTTATGGCTACTAACAGTTTAGTATCTCTTCAAGTTCCATCACTTCAAGGTAACAACTTTGATAATTAGACGATCAAAATAAAACTCATCCTTAGAGCACATAATATTTGGAAAGTAGTATGGAAAGGCTACGAAGAGTTAAGAAATGAGGCAATACTATCCTCAACATAGAAGGATTATTTAAAAGATTCAAGAAAACAAATAAAAAATCTCTCTTCCTCATCTACCAGGCCTTAGATGACGATGGGGTTAAGAAAATCTTAAGTGCAACATCCACTAAGGAAGCATGGGAGAAACTTCAAATTTCATATAAGGGAGAAGAAAAGGTTAAAAAGATTCGTCTTCAAACTCTAAGAGGAGAGTTTGATTTACTATACATGACAGAGACTGAGTCAATTTCTAACTACTTTTCAAAAATTTAGCCATTACGAATCTAATGAAGTGAAATGGTTAGAAACTTTAAAATGTTACGATCATGAAAAAGATTCTTTGATCATTAGAATCAAAGTTTGAGAATATTGTTACTGTCACCGAAGAAATTAAAGATTTAGGAGCTATGATGATAAAACAACTCTTGGGTTCTTTACAAGCTTGCGAGGAAAAGAAAAAGAAGAAGCCAAATTTTAAGGAGTAGCTTCTCAAGACACAACTTACAGAGAAAGAAGATAGCCAATGTGGCAAAAGAAGTCAACGTGGTCGTGGTAAAGGATAAGCCTGCGAACAAGAACATGGTACAAGTTAAGGTCGTGGACGAGGTTAGAATTCCAACAACTACAATTATCATATCAGCAATTTTGAAAGAGGAGAAAGCTCTACAAGAGGTCGTGGTAGAGGTCGAATAAACTCAAGGCCTGAGAAGTCTCAAGTTGAATATTTCAATGGTCACAAGTTTGGCCATTATACTAGAGAGTGTAGAGCACCCAATAGTAGAATTGAAGAGAAAGTCAATTATGTTGAAGAGAAAAAGGAAGAAAATGGCACTGTGCTACTAGCATATAACCACAACAACGGAGGATAAGACAACACATGGTATCTTGATACTGGTGCTAGCAATCATATATGTGGGCGTCAATCAATGTTCATAGAGCTTGATGAATCAATCAGTGAGAATGTTTCTTTCGGTGATGATTCAAAAGTATCGGTAAAAAAAAAAGGTAAAATTCTTATCCACTTGAAAAATGGGGGGTATCAATTTATTTCAAATGTTTATTATGTATCCACAATGAAAACAAACATCTTGAGTTTGAGACAACTCTTAAAGAAAGGCTACGATATTCACTTGAAAGATTATAGTCTTTTTATAAGAGATAACAACATGAACTTGATTGCCAAGGTGCCTATGTCAAGAAATAGAATGTTCTTATGGAACATTCAAAATGATATGGCAAAATCTTTGAAAGCATATTACAATGATTCATCATGGCTATAGCATTTGAGATTCGGACATCTCAACTTTGGAGGACTAGACCTATTATCCAAGAAAGAAATGGTGAGAGGCTTGTCATGCATCAATCATCCTGATAAGCTTTGTGAATGATGCTTGCTCAGGAAATAATTCAGGAAAAGCTTTCTAAAAGAGTCGAATTCAAGAGCTCAGAAGCCACTAGAGCTCGTGCATACAGATGTGTGCGGTCCTATCAAACCAAGTTCTTTCAGTAAGAGTAATTACTTCTTGCTCTTTACTGATTAATTCTCAAGAAAGACTTGGGTTTATTTCTTGAAGCAAAAATCAAAAGTCTTTAAAGCTTTCAAGAAGTTTAAGGCTGCTGTAGAGAAGGAAAGTAGTTTTCAGATCAAAGCCATGAGATCTGATAAATGAGGAGAATTCACTTCAAAAGAGTTCCAAGAATTCTGTGAAGCAAATGGAATTCAACGACCTTTAACCGTTCCAAGATCCCCTCAATAGAATGGTGTGGCAGAAAGGAAGAACTAGACCATCCTCAACATAGCTCAAAGTATGCTAAAAAGTAAGAGATTACCCAAAGAGTTCTTGGCAGAAGTTATTACATGTGCAGTTTATTTGTCCAATTGATCTCCAATAAGAAGGGTGTGGGGAAAGATACCACAAGAAGCATGGAGCAAAAGGAAGCTTAGGATTTCCCATTTAAGAGTCTCCAGAAGCATAGCCCATGTGCATGTGCCAGACGAACATAGAACCAAGCTTGATGATAAAAGTGAGAAGTTCATTTTTATTGGCTACAATACCAACTCCAAAGGATATAAGTTATACAATCCTAACAATGGAAAAGTAATCATCAGCCGAGATGTAATATTCGATTAAAAAGGTGAATAGAACTTTGGTTCTCAAACAAATGACTACAATTTCTTTTCACAATTTGAAGATATAGAAACATCAGTAGAGCAAGCAAGAGAAGTCCATCAAGAGGCAATTACTCCACCTTCCTCACAAACATCATCCACTCAAATTCACCTCCATCTTTCTTAATTGAGAGGTATGAATAACGTACAAGAAGTCTTGAAGATCTATATGAGGTGACCGATAAACTCAAAAAACTCACTCAATTTTGCCTATTTACTAATTGTGTACCAGTAAACTTCCAATAGGCTGTACAATATGAAAAGTGGAGGAATACAATGGATGAAAAAGTCAAAGCCATAAAGAAGAATGACACTTGGGAATTATCCACTCTTCCTAAAAGTCATAAAGCTATCAGTGTAAAATGGGTGTACAAGGTGAAAAAGAATGCCAACGGAGAGGTAAAAAGATACGACCGAGAGGCAGAAAGATACAAAGCAAGGCTAGTCGCAAAAAGCTATAGTCAAAGAGCCGGCATTGACTACAACGAGGTATTCACTCGTGTTGCATAATTAGAAACTATAAGACTAATTATTTCTCTTGCTACTTAGAACAAATAGAAGATTCATCAGATGGATGTAAAGTCTGCATTTCTGAATGGAGTTCTTGAAAAAAAAGTCTATATTGAACAACCATTGGGTTATGAGATGAAATGGCATAAAGATAAGGTTTTGAAGCTGAAGAAGACTCTTTACGGTCTAAAGCAAGTATCGAGAGTATGGAATAGCCAAATTGACAAATATTTCCAAGAGAATGGATTCATTAAATGCCCTTATGAACATGCTCTCTATGTTAAGACTAAAGATAGAGATATTCTGGTCGTATGCTTGTACGTGGATGATCTCATATTCACTGGAAGTAATCCAAGGATGTTTGACGAATTCAATAGAGTAATGACACATGAGTTTGAAATGATAAACATCGGACTTATGGCGTACTATCTCAGCATAAAGTCAAGCAAAAGGAAGAAGGCATCTTTATCTCTCAAGAAAGCTATACAGAGGAGATCCTGAAGAAGTTCAATATGGATGATTGCAAGCCGATAAGTATACCAGTGGAGTGTGGAATAAAATTATTCAAAAACGATAAAGCAGAAAAGGTGGATTCAACACTCTTTAAGAGCCTTGTTGGATGCCTTTGGTACTTTACATGTACAAGGCCCGACATTCTCTATGCAACTGGACTAGTGAGTCATTACATGGAAACACCAATGACTACTCACTTCAAAGCTACAAAGAGAATTCTCTGTTACCTAAAAGGTATGATCAATCTTGGCTTGTTTTATTCAGTTTCTAATGATTACAAAATCATTGGTTACAGTGATAGTGATTGGGCCAGAGGTACTGATGATCGAAAAAGCATAATTGGTTTTATGTTTTTCATGGGAGAAACTGCCTTCACCTGAGTATCCAAGAAACAACCGATTGTCACCCTTTCAACATGCAAAGCTGAGTATGCAACTGCTACATCATATGTTAGTCATGCAATCTGGCTAAGAAGATTGTTGAAAGAGTTAAACATGCCTCAAAAGGAGCCAACAAAGATTTGTATCGATAATAAGTCAGCAATAGCTTTGGCTAAAAATCTAGTCTTTCATGACCGAAGCAAGCATATCGACACTCGCTATTATTACATAAGAGAATGTGTTGCAAACGAAGAAATACAATTGGAGTATGTGAGATCACATGACTAGATTGCTGATATTTTCACCAAACCACTCAAGTTTGAAGACTTCGCAAGATTAAAAAACTTGCTTGATATTATAAAACAAGTTTAAGGGGGGATGTTGAAAATAAACTTGTTTAAGCCCATGAGAAGTGTTTTAGGCCCATCAACATGAGGCCTAATAAGATGGAGTTAGCCAAAATGCAAAGCTCATAAAAGAAAAAATCCAAGTCCAAATTAAAGAAGTCTTCCACCTAGAATTTTCTAGTGTTAGCTAGATATTAATTTTTTTCATGTGAATTATTTGAGTACTTAGATTAATATTAGAAGTATGTAGGAGAAAATATGTATAGCTTAAGGATTTTTGTAATTGTTTATTTATGTGATTCTCATTGTTTCTCATATAGTATAAATACCCCTCCCTATTTGAATTCTAAGCATCAAGTAAGAAGCAAAGCTTCTTAGAGTAAAGAGAAGAGAGAAAGAAGTATAGCTTCTATTGACTGAGTGAGCTTGAAGAGTGAAATTGAGAATTTTCTCTTGTAAAAGTATTTGAGTGAATAATCAAGTTTGTTTTACCTTCCAACAAAGTAGTATTAGAACGAGTATGTGATTTCTCATGAAATTCTAAATATACTCTATGGTTGGAATTTTGACTGATCTTCCACATCAGAAAAGAATTCTTGAGATTGAGATTATTATCTACTTATTCTAAACAGTGGGCATTGGTGTATGGCAGAGAAATATTTTGTATATACATGACTACTATGCAAAGGAGTGAAAGCATGAATAATGTGAAAAAAGAACTATGTTAGCTACCAGCATGAGCTACTACGGTTCTTTGAGCATTCTGAAAGAGTGAAAGAGGACCACCCATATGAAGAGTTAAAAGCAGATTTTAGAGCGACTCAAAGAACTATGTCATTGTCGCTCCCAGTTGAAATTTTAAAGTATGCAGCAAGTGTATGCACACCAGGAGTGTTCAAAATGTTTCAAAATGAAGTATGCAAGGCTTATGATTATCGCATTGAAAATTATTTCAAGGAGGGGATAACAACAGAATACAAGTTTACCCCTCACCGAAAACATTTTCAGCATACAGTTAAATACAACTCATTGAATGATGTAGTTATGTGCAGTTGCAAAAAGTGAAGAGTTTGCAGAAATTTTATGCTCAAATATTCTTAAAGTTTTTTGTTCCCGAAATGTAATAAAAATTCCTTCCAGTTATGTCTTAAAAGATGGACAACAAATGCGAAAACAAGAATTACAACATCCATCTATCAAAGTTTAAACAAGGAGGAACCTAAAGTAAGTCTAGGAAGACATTATAGGGATTTGAGTAGATTGCACACTAAGATTGCAACAAGGGCATCAGAAACTGAAAAAGCCTATAAAGTTGCTTTGTGTTGTCTCAAGAAAACTATAGAAGTTGTTGATTCATGTTTGAGATCAGGTCAAGGTCTGAAAAAATTACTTCTACCATTATGAATAATGTTGAGAATAACGCCTCCAATGGGATCGATAGTAAAATAAAGGGGATCAAATCTAAAGAGAGGGCACGTGGTAATTCTAGCAGGCCAAAAAGAGATCTTGGAAGGACTAGGAAGAAGAAAAAAAAGAGCCACTTAAAATCATCACAAGAACAGGTACCTGTGTCGATCTTAGTTTATTATTTTGAGTATTATGTTTTACATATTGATAACAGATGTAGTTACTTTTTATCTTCTACTATTAACTTCCAGTTTCTATTTGAAATTTTGTTTTTGGTTCCTTCTGATCATAATATAAATAAGCAACTAAGTTTTGAAGAATCAATTTCTCATACTAATGCCCATAGTGAAGAAGATTTGTCGAGTTTATCTTTGAATATCCCGACCTCTTGTTATCTCAATCATGTATTATGTATTTATTCCTTCTAGCATTCTTAATTCGGTTTTGGTAGTTAGATATATGAGTAAGTGACGACATTTATTTTAATGTGAAAATAATTACACGTATGTGTATGCTTTCATATCAGGCCTGATCTGATCTTAACAAAGAAGACAATTTAATTATCAAATATCACAAGCTTCACAGATCTTTTCTCATTCATGAATGAATCTTGCACCCCTCTTTAATCTCAAGCAGGAAAATATTATTATGTTTTCATTGACAGATCTCTTTTAAATAACAGATGCCCCTTTTTTGTTAATTATTGTTTTGTTTGAATTTAATTTATCATATATAACTAAATTCACAATCTTAAATTTTTTTTCAAAATATTTTTTTCTTAAGCTTCAAAGTCATGTTTTCTCGAGAGATCTAATTGAGAAAACAAGCTTGGTTGATTAATTGCGTCAGGTAATGAAGTTAAAATACTAAAACAGTTCTACCTATATATCATGACATCATCTTTTCCAACAATCTATTTTAATTTTTTTTAAAGGCTGAGGTTGCTCCAACAGAATTCCAAAGATTAGGATCTACCACTACCAGTCATCCCTTATAATAGTCGAGCAGCTAGATTGGTTCAGTTGAGGCTCAATAATTGGGTAGGCTTTGTCTGTGGTGATAAAAGGAGAGTATATGGATTCGTGAAAGGCAACGATCAAATACTTTGTAGGCCATTACCCTATGAGCAACTATGATTCTTTATAGAAATTACTCACTGATAGAGTAGTGTAATTCTGTTGGTTTAGCCTTCATCAATTATGACAGTTTGTTTACTTTGCCAGTGAAACGATTTTTTTTTAACACCTTATTTTTGTTGTCTTTTTTCAATTCTATTGTGGTTGTGCACTAAAATTTATTTTATTATAATAGCAATAATCGTATTACCGTCATAAAATTTATTAAATTATGCAGCTATTTCACATAAGTACCAAAGTAATTATTTTTTTAAGTATTTTACAAGAAAAGTGGTTTGTAATTTTTAGCCTTTTGCGTTTATCTATGCATGTTGAAAATAGTTCTCAGGCTAATTGCATAAAGCCGTAAACTCTGTAAAGAAAAATTGGTGATGAGTCAGGACAAAAGCATAGAAATTTTATGTACGTATTACGGGCTATTACGTGATTTTGTTTAAAAAAATGAATACGGAAAACAAAGTTTGGAAATAGATGGAGCAATTGATACTTACATATTCTAAGTTTAAAACTCAGGGGGGGAAAAAATGGAATATTCCGGTACGCTTTCGATCAGATTTTATAAAAGGTTGAAGAATTTTGTTTGAATGGTGATACAAAAATCAAAATTTGGATAAATTCTTAAGAAAAAAGTAAAATAAAATGTAAACGAATAAAATAAATGGATGGAGCAGTTGATACTTACATATTCCGAAGTTAAAAACTCATGATAAAAAGAGGAGACGATTAAAGATCCAGTACACTTTTGATCATCTTTTTTCGATAGATTGAAGGAATTTGTTTGAATAATAAGAGAAAGAAGGATTTTGTTTGAATAATAAGATCTGGAAGAAAATATTTTGCTCCTTTTTCTTTGTGGTTTTACATAGTATAGACTATTTAATATATTCAAAAAATAAAGTATAGACTATATAATTAATTACAAAGAGAATAAAAGCCGATATACTGAAAGGATATACTAATGATGGCAGGGTAATTATCCCAACCTATTGATGGCAAGACAATTATTTAATTAATTCTTAATATAGTAAATTAACAACCAAGGTGCAGCGAGCTTGGCTGTTGATGGGAAGGAAAAGTCCACCATTAAGTAAAATCATGTTCTTCCAGAATTAAGTCGATTTTTGTCAATTATATGACAAAGCTCATCTTCAATTGAGTTGTAATAATTCTATTGGAGGGACAGGATTGTGACAGGCAGTTTGGTGACAGAGGATTTTTATCCAATTTTATTATAGTTATCATGGTAACTTTCCATTAATTATTATTTCGATTTAAAAATGACTAAAAATACATATTTTTCGAATTGGCGTTTGAGTGTGAGTGAATTATGATATCTGGGGCGAAATTATGAATTCTGAGGAGAATAGGAGTCATTATCTGATTTTTAAAACGGTGGGGACCCACTAAAAATCTGCCAAGTGGCGAGTTTTATCCCAATCCCCCCAAAATTCCTAACCCAGCCCCCCGAACATCACCAGCTCCCCTCCCCCTTCGGACCCCTTCTCTGCTGATAGTCCTCGACGGCGACAGGAGCTGTTTAAGACGGCCACACCTAGCTGGAGCCTTTCCCGCCGCGAGACGAAGCCGCCGCCGGGGTCAGCGCCGCTGTTTGAGCTCCGTACACGCGAGGCTTTGTGTAAATAACAAAATGTATTAGCAACTTTGGTCAAACTGGTTCCAATGGGTTTTCTGAGCAAGTCCACGTGAACTTGAGAATTTGTAACTGTCTAATGATGACGTGGAACAGTCTGATCCTGTTCTAAAGTCTTAACTAACCTATAATTAGCTAAATTTCTCTTTCATCGAAACTTTTGGTTACTTCCATAGACGGAGCTAACTTGGGCCGCATGTCCCCTCAATTTTTTAAACAAATTGACTTTTTCCCATTATTTATAAAAATATTCAATTATAAACTTTATTTGCCTTCCTCAATTTGGATAATGTACAATTTATCTACATTTCTCAAAAAAAAAAATTCCGTAATGCCGTATAGAATTTTATGATTTGTAAACTTCTATTATTATTAAATGATTAATTTTTTCTACACTTTTATGAATAATTTTTCTTTGGACTTCATTTTTAAAACATATATTGGTCTATTGTATATTTCAAAATTATCACTTTAGATGAAAAAATGACATGAAGTACGAGTTTTTTAAAAATAATGACAAAAATATGATCTGGATCATATAATTATTTTTCCATACGGCGGCGGAAAAAATTTTGCCATTTTATATGGCCCAAGGCTTAGGAAACTTTATTACTTACAAAGTCACGTAAAATGAACGAAAATGAAAATTGGTCCAGTGGTTGGGCTAAACTATGACCATAGTCTAGACTTAGATCCAAATCCTTTTACTTACACTTTTACTGTTTCATATTTTTGACTTTTATTTTTTATTTTTTAAAATTATTTTTCTTTTTTCTTTTCTTTTCTCTTCTTTTTTTTTTTTGTGTTGAACCTAATTACACCTTTTTTTCTTTTTTATTTTTTTTGGTAATCTATGTCATTTTAAAGGTTTGTTTTTCCCACTTTTAATCCAACATTGAATTTTCTTGAGCTTTATTTTATCTTCTATCTTTTTCTTTGTTTTATTTATTTTTCATTTTTTCGTTTTAAATTCATCTTGTCTCCTTTCTTTTCGTTTGTTTTATTTATTTTTGTTTTTTCATTTTCTCATTTTAAATTCATTTTTGTTTCACATTGAGCATTACTAATCTTTTCTTTCTAGCCTCTGTCTTTCAATCTACTAGTTAAGTTTTTTTAGTTAGCATTATGATTGCTGAAAATTATTTACCAATTAATATTAAAATTAATTTGGTGTAATTTAGTAAACCAATATTCTAGTTTTTGTGAAACCAATCAGGTTACCTGCCCTTTTTCTTGTTATTAATTTGATTAGTAATAAGAACAAATCTGATAACTAAAAAAACTAAATACTTAATATTTTTTTATTTAAGGAAATGATTACTTGTTACTCTTGAAGCCAAAAGTCAATTTAATTTCTACTGGATAACCAAAAATTAATCTAATAGTTAGTTATTAATTTAGTAAGTAATAAGAAACGAGAAACTAATATAGTTTTTGAAAAACTAATTTAGTTCTTGGCATTTTTTTAAAATTGTTATCAAGTACTCTTAAAAATAAGAATCAAATTGATTTCTACTTATAACCAGAAACTAATCTAATAACTGATTACTAATTTGGTTAGTAATCAGAAACTAACTTGAGAAACTAATCTGGTTTTTAAGAAATCAAATCGATTTTTAGGAAACTTTCGTAATTTTATGTGATTTATTTAGTTATGAGGCATTCTGCAAAATAGAAACTACAATGGTTTCCAAAAAATCTTCTTAGTTTTCTGTTATTTACTTAGTTATAAAGTATTTTGCTAAAGGAAACTACAATGATTTTTAAGAAACATCTGTAGTTTCCTGTGATTACTTAGCTACATAATATTTTACAAAAAAAGAAATCACGATAGTTTTTAGAAAATTTTTGTGGTTTTTTGTTATTTATTTAACTATAGAAAATTCTACAAAAAAGAAACCAAAATAGTCTCTAGGAATTGTTCGTAGTTTCTCGTGATTAATATACATGCAAGACATTCCGCTAAAGAAACCAAACTAGTTTTTTGTGATTTGCTTATATACAGAATATTTCATTAATGGAAAACCAAATTTAGTTTTTTGTGAAAAAAAATGATTTATTTACTAAAATATCACCGTATTTTCTATCTCCCAAAATATTCAGAAAAAAATCCTAAAAATATCGTATGAAATTTTTATTATTTTTGAAATATTGTAAAGTGCAAAACCCTTTTTAGATTGTTTTAAATTATGTTAGTAACAATTACAATTCCATTTAAAGGGAAAAAATTTTTAATTCCATTTAATGGGAAAAAAATAAATTAAATTAAAGATTGCAAAAAGGAGGGAAAAGAAGAAACAAAATCCCGCTGAAAATTTTCTGGCTACTAGATACTTCCTTGTCAAAACTCTATGAATATGATTTCTGACTTAAAGCAGAGTATCTCGCAACGTATAGCAGATTGGAAACAACAAGCCCACATTTACAGTATTATTCTCCACTCATCGAAAGACCCTCCGTTATTTAAGATAAGGACGATCAGTATCATGACCACTCTGTTATGTAGATCAACGGCAACCGGTTATGCAAAGATTTTGAGACCGATGATTTGTCAATTGCCGGGTTTGAAGAACAACTCAGTGGAATTAGCGAGAATTTTCTCCACAATTGTCCAGCATAAACAGAGTACTATAGATATTTTCTCTTATTGCCCTTGTAATATCTGATTTGCTGACGCCAAGCAAATTAATTTGCCCGTTGGCCGAGATTCATACCTTTTCAGTGACTGTTATAAATATAATTAAGTAATTACGTAACCCAAAATAAAATAAATAAATAAATCAATCAAATTAATTATAGAGACTGATTATATATGTTGGATAATAAAAGAGAGAACGTACTGTGTGAAACTCATATTGAGTAATAATATATATTATGGTGACAATTTTACAAACAACAACAAGACCGGTTTTCAGACTAAACGTACTATGTGTATTCAAGAAATTAGTACAGATAACATTTCAGAAATATCGAATAAAAAATGAATCAACTCAAAAACCATGCACCGATGTATGAAGAACGTCGTATATATAAAGAAGGCCGGCTTCTCTATGAGACTTCCAACATTCATGACATCGGAATTTCGCCATACTCGATTTTAACGAATCAGTCCCAAGACGAGCATCGATTATAAGCGAGAGAGAGATGAATTGACAGGGAAGTAGGAAACGACCACTGGTGCTTTCGATGACTTGGACTTGCTATTGCTACTACTCTTTCTTTTCTCTACTTTCTGCTCCGAACTTTCGATGTGATGATCGGAAACCCTAGACGAAGATGAAGAAGGCACCTCCTGAAAGCAATGGAAAAAGGAAGAAAACAGAGCCATATTTCTTCGTTTGCCTTTTTTTGTTGATCAGTTGGTGTGTTTTGGGTTAATTAGGCCTTACAAGTCAAACTTTGAAAAAATAGCAGTAGTGTTTTGATTGATGAGAAATGAAATAATATCTGGGGTATTTATATGGTTGAGATCAATACAGTAAATTTTGTTTGCTTGGTGGGCAAGCAAAAGATCTGACCCGTCTCCCATTTTCTATTAACCTTTCTTATGGCTGCTTTGACCACCACTTCTGTGGGGTTTTTTCTTTCCATTTTTTTTTTCAAATTATTATAATTAATTTGTGATTCGTGGATGGTGCTTTTGAAAAGTTTAACGTTGTCTTTATCAGGTGTTCTTAGTATTCTTTCCACTAGGCGCACGCGTTTTAGCGACTCTATATTCTTATAATAAGTCAATAAGTCAAAGCCTCAAAAATACTTTACATACAGAGCCCTTTTGCTCTTTTTTAAGATTGCTTGTGGGGAAACAAAACAGAATGCTGGTACCCATATATACACGGGAAAGCAATGCTGACACGGTTCAAATAAGGGCCGGCTCCAAGTAAGTAGGCAACTAAGGCCACCCTCTGAGAGGCAAGACTTATTAGGAGGGAAAAAGTTAACGTGAATAGACCTCTTATTTCATTTAGCAGCATAATTATTTAATTCTTGTTTGAAAAATACATAGGCCACACACAGAACTCACGATTGTTTTTTTAAGCTGCACATATAATACTCATATATTATGTTTTGTCGGCCCTAATCTTAAAAAAAAAATGCATAAAACATTCAGCCCATACTTCAAGCAAAAAAAAAAAAAAAAAAAAAAACTTACACCCATAGAACACTCACAAAAAATGTGGGTGAGTGACTGAGTGCTGCTCTAACGTTTAAACTCGCCCATTTTCTCTTGTAGCTTGCATTATGCAGCGGTAGAGCAAAAAAAATCTCTCACTCATGTCATTAAAACTCTCATTTATCTCATTAACTCTCTAATCTCATCTCTTTAACTCTCTTTGTCTCTCATTATATATTCTATCATAATATCAAAATTCTATCAGCTTTTTCAAAAGCGAAAAAGAGGATCAAAAAAGCTTTTTACATCTGGTTCCATCCTCCAGGTTCAATCTTTAATTGAGTTGTTTATTTTATTTCATTGTTTGTGGAATTTAAATTAATAATTATATTTTCTATTGTCTTTTGTGGTTTTTCTTTGGAAGATATTATATTTTTGTAATTTTATTATTAAGGTGTTTATTATGTAGTTTAATTATCAAGAATAATTAGAATGTCTAATAGAAAATATGGATCTGGGTATGAGAAACATAAGAAAAAACAAAGTAGAAAAACTAAATGAATCTCAAAAAAGTGCTCTTGATAAGTTTTTCACAAACAATAAAAATGATGAAAACATAAGTGAAAAATGTTCAAAAACTGTAGGAGAGTCTAAAATAAATGAAGAAATTGAAGATGCTAGTCAAAATTTACATCACATTCCCCCGAATATTTTTGACTTGAGAAGATGAGAAAATATTATTGATAGTAAGTTACGAGACTTATTAGAAGAAAAAAGTCCAATTTGAGAAAATAACGTAATTTTCAAAAGTACGAAAATTTTAGGCATTTCTCTACTATACATTATATAAGAAAACTATCAAATCAAGAAACACATGATAGAAAATAGTTAGTTTATTGAAAAGATTTTAATAAAGTATATTATTTTTGTTGTAAGTTGTTGAATACAAAACATAGCACAAGTCAATTAAGTAACGAAGGATCCAATGACTGAAAAAAATCTTAGTAATAAACTTAAAAGTCATGAAACAAATAACGAGCATATAATGAACATGAGTGGTTAGATTAATTTAGAATTAAGACTATCAAAGAATGACATAATTGACAAAAATATTCAAGAAAAGATTAATAGGGAAAAGAAACACTAGATAAAAATTCTAATAGGAAAAATTGTTGATGTAAAGAATTTAGCTAAAAACAATTTGATTTTTCGTGGAACAAATGAAAAGATATATCAATATAGGAATACAAATTTTTTATATCTAATTGAAATGATTCTAAAATAATGCAAGAGTATATTCGATGTATACAAGATAGTGAAATTCATAACCATTATCTTGAACATAATATCTAAAATGAGCTAATACAAATATTATTTCTTGAAGTTAAAAATACAATAGTTAAAAAAATTAAAGATGCAAAATGGTTTTTAGTTATAATTGATTGTACTCTAGATGTAAGTCATCCAGAACAAATGTCTCTTAATTTAAGATGCATAAATATTGCAACAAGTCCAATAAAAATGGAAGAATATTTTTTAGAATTTCTAGTAGTAGAAGATACATCAAGACAAAGGTATTTTTAACAAACTTGTAAATGCAATTAAAAATCTTCAACTTAATATTAGTGATATAAGAGGACAAGAATATGATCATAGATCTAACATGAAAGTGAAGCCACAAGGTGTACAAAAAAGATTATTGGAGATAAATACTAGGGCATTTTATACACCTTGTGGTTGTCATAATCTTAATCTTATAATTTACAATGTAGAGATGTCTTGTTATAGAACTATAATATTTTTGGAGTTTTACAATGTATATACACATTATTCTCTTCTTCACCAAAACAAGGGAAAATATTACAAAATAATATATCTGATTCGACTGTCAAATCATTGTCACAAACACATTGAAAAAGTTGTATTAAAAGTATTAAAGCAATTAAATGTCAAGCTCTAAAAGTAAGAAATGCTTTGCTTGCTATGGCTGAAACTAGTGAAAATTCTAAAATAAAAAGTGAAGCTAAATGTCTAGCATTGTATGAGTAAGAAAATTTTGAATTTTTATTAGATATGACTATTTGGTATAATATACTATATGTTATCAACTCAGTTAGTAAGACCTTACAAAATTCGGATATGCAAATTGATGTTGCTATAGACCAATTGAGATCTTCTTTTATTTTTCGAAAAATATAGAGAAAATGGATTTACATTAGCTATGATTTCAACTTAAAAAATTGCAAATAAACTGGAAATAAAACCTAAATTTAATAAAAAGCGAATAATTCATAGAAAAAGACAATTTGATGAGAATCTTAATGATGAAACAATAACATAATCTACTAAGAAGTCTTTCAAAATTAATTATTTTTTTTCTAAAATAGATCAAGCAATTTTTTCTCATAAAAGTAGATTTGAATTTGAACAATTTAAAGTACACGGAAATATTTTTGGATTTTTATTTTGATTTAAAAAAAATGAATGTCCATAGATGATGATGATCTTAAAAATTATTGTCTTAATCTTGAGCATGTGCAAAAACATGGTGATGATTCTGATATTGACAGTTTAGATTTATTTTCTGAATTAAGAGTACTAAGATAGATTTTCCAAATGAAAAAATATTAACCTAATTGAAACACTTGATTATATAAGGAAAGTAGATTCTTTTTTAAATACTTTTATTGTTTATAGAAAATTATTAACCATTCCAAGAATAGTTTTTTCTACAGAAATAAGCTTTTCTAAATTAAAATACTGAAATCTTACCTTAGATCTATAATGTTACAAGAAAAATGGAATGACTTAGCTATATTATCTATAGAACAAGATATATTAGCCAAGCTTCAATACAAAGAATTAATTAGTAATTTTGCATTCCAACAGGCTAGAAAAAATAGATTTTAAGTAGAAAAATTAAATTAAAATTGTAAGGCCCCATGACAAGTTTTGCCTAGGGCCTCAACTTATGCCTTTTAATGTATAATTCTCTTATTTTTGTCCCCATGTGTACAATACCATCATTGGTAAACCCTCGTTTTTATTAAAGGGTAGATTTGGAATGAAATTTTGCATTGGATTAAAGTGTAAAAGGTTTTGGAAAATTATCGCCATCACATATATTTTGAAAGCTCAAATACTATTTTGTAATTATTTCTTGGGGCATAATTGAAGAAAAAGTTTATATTCCGGAGTCATTTTTGCAAAAAGCATGAAAATTGGGTATGTTATGTCTATACTTGGCCATGTGGCCCGGTCATTTTCTAAGCCCCAACTATTAGGATATTTGCCCTAAAAAAAACAGATTTCTAATTTTAGTGTAAACTGTTGGAATAATGTCCTATAAAGTAGTTCATTATTAAGACATTATAAATAATATTTATTGGATTATTTAGTATCTATTTGTTATTAATAAATTCCATGTTATGAATTTCTATTTCATTTATGTCCCATTGATATACATGTGATGTATATGTTTATCTTATGGAAACATCTAAAAGATTCCAAGACATGAAATGAGTAATAAAGAATTATTCGTATGATGAGTTTATATATGGGAGACATTATATTCTTTATTTTATTATGTCTAAATTAAATTGTTCGCATTCTGCATATTGAAGATGAAATACTTTAGTATGCCATAGAATGTAGTGTTGTCTATTTAATTAATGAAGTCTCTAGTTATCGAAGTGATTCTTCAGATAGAAATACTGGTGTGTTATAAGAAAGTTATAATAATATCGAACAGGACCTAGTGAATTAGAATTTGAGGTTAAGTACCGTAACTCAAATTTTTAATTTTACTAATCTAGCACTTAGATGACCTTAATCCTAGTGATTAACGAACTTACTTTCATATGTTTTATCTTTTTGAGTTACTAAAGGATAAGTTTCGATTTATGGTTCGAACTCCGGTATCTTGGAAGATAAGTTATATGAAATGTGTAGAACGTATTTTATGATAGACACCATGCATATGATGTTACTTTGAGTTTTTTCAAGTACTTGGATAATATAAACTAGGGCCCCGGTATTCACTATGTGAATTTGACTGTATTGGTATAAGCAGATACAAACACCATAGTCAACTATTATCTATTAGATGAAAAATGACAACTCAAAGGTAAATATATACTAGAGGGGTAATACGGTAATTTCACCTTACTAGTACGGCATTGCATTGGGGTACGTCTACAGGTATAATATATTCTAAATGGATCAAGCTAATTAATTGTTAATAAGTTTCACAGAAAATAAATGACATTTAGTCCAAGAGTTCAATATTGGGCCTATAGTGGTGTGCCCCAATATTAATGGACAAGGCCCAATCATAATTTAGAGTTAATTATGATAGTGGGTATATAGTCTATTGGAGCATGGGCTTTATGGATCCATCTGGTCCTCTGTCCAGCTCAAATTAAAGCCTAATAGTCATTTGATAATTAGTTAAGCCCAACAAGCCCAATAAGCCCATTAGGGTTTACTAATCTCTCTATAGTTAAGAGAAAAGTTCTCTACCAACAAGACACAAGTGTTACATGTCACACGGAAAATAGAGAGAGAGAGAGAGCAGAGAAAATCAGCCACCACTAGGGATTCACTATCCTTGGTGTTTTGGCCATCCTGAAGAAAACGATTCGAGGAGATTGTCTTCTTGTTTATCTACAGATCTACTTGTTGGAAATAAAGAAGGTGACCACCAACGGATCAATCAAATATCTTTCAAGAATAGACGGAAAGACGAGAAAGTTATGGAGTGAATCAGTATATTGTTCTTATCTAGATCAAGAGTTAATTCATGTTAGATCATGATCTGAAACTTTTTGTAAAAAGAAAAATTTTAAATGACCAATTCCGTTATGTTTCTTGATTTTACAAAACTACGGTGTTCTTAAAAATAATTTTATGAAAATATTTTCCAGAATTTTCTTCCAATAAACACCAGCATAAACAAATTTCTCTTGTGCAAATATGATATTTGCTAGATTAAATTGTCTCAGTTGATTAGTTTATTTATCTGAAAAAGTTTCCATAACTTTATTTGTATAAAATGAAACAAATATAATTAAGTATTACTTATGGAGAGACTTATTTCTTTATCGAAGTCTAAATTAACTAGTTCACAATCTGTAAATAAAGATGGAATACTTTATTTACTAAAGATTATAGTGTTTGTCTATCTCAATGAGAATGATGTCTCTCAAATCATTGAAGTATTTGACTTCTAATAGAAACACTAATACAATATAAATAAGTTACGTGTATTGAATAGGACCAGGTAATATAAAGAATTGGAGTGCTATAAATCAATTCTTATATTATCCCAAACTAGCTCTTATCATGTAAATCTTAGTCTTTGATATTTGACTGAACTTGCTTTCATGGGTTATAGTCTTTTGATTTGTTAGAAGATTACCCTCTATGAAATTAGAGGCGAACCCTAGCATATTGGAGATTATGACTTATGAATTGATGGGAACATTAAATAGTTAGTGACACTTTACATTAATGCCACGTTAGGGTCTTTCAAGATTCATGGAATAATTAAATCTAAGAACTTAGTATTCACTTTGTGAATTGGTTGATAATTTTGTCTAAATGGCCATTGAGAACAAAATTATAGACAACATTATTCCTTGAAAGAAAAATAGTAACTTAAAGATAAGTATGTGTTGAAAGGGTATTATGGTAATTTCACTTATCCAACTATAACATTGTATAGGGATTTTACATATGGAATAGAATATGCTAAATGGATTGGTTAATCAAGGCTAGTTTATCAAATCTCTATAAAAGGCATGATATTTAATCTAAGAGTTTAGTATTTGGCCTTTAGTGGAGTAACTTTTTTACTAATAGTATTTATATAAATGTCATAATGAGAGTTATTATGTATTTATTATATCATTGGAGTTTACATTATTTAGATCTATTAGGTCTCTTATCTATCTCAACAATGCTCATTAGTTAGTTGATGGTATTTGTGAAATTAGATTCATAAAACTATGTAAAATAATGATTCTAAATAAAAATTGGTATTTTTATAAATAAGTTACATGAGTTGGACATAATGATAAAAATATACCCAAAGCCCAATTTGAAGAACAAATCCAATCCTAGTTGGATTAGGATTAGCAGTTTTGGACCTCATATATATAAGATATATGAGAGAAAAAATTGCATAAGTAATCTAGTAGTGCTATATGCATAACAGAAGGAGAGAGAGAGAGAGAAAGAGAATTCAGCCAAGGGTTGAGAGAAGAGGAAAGAAAAAGTATCTTACAATCTCATATTCTCATCTCACATCCTGGTATTCGAAAAGATCAAGAAGATGTTCTTAATAGTTCTCTAACAAAGGATTCAACTTGATGCCCACTCGCCTCATCAACCAAGAGCAAAAACATAGACAAGAAAATCTAGGATTGGAGATTTGATCACCATCAACAAAGAGATCAAGGAGGACCAAGCTACAAGAAATAAACCCTAATCTCATCTTTGAGATTTATATATCAAGATTTGATTTATATTATATATAATCCTTTATATATAATATATGCATGTTCTATGGTTATGACATCTGTTTTCATGTAAAATTTTTAAAACCTAAGTTCGCTAACTTTTTGGCTGCATTCATAACGTGATCATATGTTTTCCATTGTTTGTATGCATGTACAATTTTTCCTAGGTATTAGGTCAAATTACCATCAATTGTCGTGCACTGTAGCCATGCAGTGTCGCCTCGTTACCACTTGTAGCTCTACTTCTCGCTGCCTTTGTCAGGCGGTGACGACCCTGAAGCTGATGGTGGTAGCGTTTTTGCCACCACCACTAATTTTCAAATTAATTTTTTTAATTAATTGGATAATTATTTAATTTGAATTCAAATTTTTGAAATAGGAAACTATTCAAATGAGATTAGGATAGTTATCTATTTTTGAGTTATCCTATTTTAAATTTAATTTATTATAGGATAATGATAAATTTGAATTAATTAAAGTAATAGGATATTATGTAATAGTTAATTTAAATTTGAAGAGGATTTCTACTATATTTGAAATAGATAAGATTTCTTATATTATCTTTTTCTATTTAAACTTTGAATATAAATGGATAATACAAATACAAATTTAAATTTATTAGATAATTAGGATATTATCTAGTAATTAATTTGAATTCAAATAGGATATCTACTAATGTTTGAAATTGGATAAGATTTTTTATATTATCTCTATATTTAAATTTTGAATTTAAATAGATAATGAATATTCAAATTAATTAGATATTTAATGGGATTAAATATGATTAGATATTATCCTGATAAATCTAATAATTAATTTGAATTTGAATAAAATATATACTAATTTTGGAAATTAGATAAAATTTTCTATATCTTTCTATTTAAATTTTGAATTTAAATAGACAACAACTATTCAAATTAATTTCATATTTAATGTGATTAAATATGATTAGATAATTATCTATAAATCATGATAGTTTAAATTTGAATAGTTGAAATTTAGCAATTATCTTTAATTTAAATTTGATTTAAATTAGGATATAGTTTTGAATTTAAATTTGAAACTAAAATCTAATCAAATTAGATTTAAATAATTACTATTTATAGATTATTCAAAATTTTAATTAATGAGATTAATTAGGATAGAAAAGATTTGAATTTAATTAGATTAATATTCAATAGTTAATTATAGTAACTATTTATCCAGTAACTATTTTAATTCTAGTAATTAAAATATAGTTAGAGACAACTAATTTTATTAGTAACTCTATTGATTAATGAGATTAATTAGGTAATTAATTAATATGAATAATTAATTATCCTTTATAATTAAATAATTTTAATTAATTATAGAAATTTAGTAATAATTAGATTTTTATTAGAATTAAATTTAGATATGATCTTTTTTTAATTATTAGAATTATTTGATTATAATTTGATATACAGACTTGATAAATTAGAAACATTTTATGAGTTATAAGTTTCTAATTAATTAGGATTAATTAAAAGAGTTTTAATTATTTTCTAATTTAGAATATTACAATTAATTTTTTTCTAAATACAATTATAGAAATAGGATTTCAATAATTAAAAACAATTATCTTTATTACCCTTTAGATCTTAATGCATTTACAATAGTATCTTAATGAGATTAAGATAAGATTAGATAAATTAATTAATTTTTTAATTAATTAATAATTAGATAATAAATGTGATTTATTTTTTAATTATTTAAATTATCCGAATAAGTCTATAATTTAAAATTATTTGATATTTTTAAATTTAGACAAGAATTAGTTATTTACTTAATTCTTACACATAGCATAATATGTTTTATTAGAAAACATTAATTATTGAATTTAATTAATTTTGAATTATTATTTAATAATTATTAATGTGATTAATTTTATTATTTAATATTTATTAATATGATTAAAAAATAATAATTAATAGTATTTAATGAGATTAATTATATTAATTAAAAAGATAATAATAATATAAGGATAATTATTTGATTTCATGATTTATTAATTAAAAAGATAATAATACTATAAGGATAATTATTTGATTTCATGATTTCCAAGGAAATTTGAGCTTGATTTTGATAAGATTAAAATGTTTTAATTTTTGTTAATAAAATATTTTAATTATGTGATAATTATAGTAATTTTTTGTATAGTGGTACATAAAATAAAATATTGATAATTATGAGATAATTATGGTAATATTTTATATATTTTAAGGAATTTTGATAATTATGAGATAATTATGTTATTACAAAATATATTCGATATGACTATCATCTTGAGTTAGGGGATTTTAATTTTTTGATTAAATTTTTATCCAAACTTATTTAAACCATTCTTTAGTTTTGAAATAATTAATTTTGAGAAAATTAATGAATGTATTTAAAGTTGTTTATATTCATTACTTGCATTTATAATTATTTGTAAAACTTTTATACAAAATATTTTTATAACTATTTACTAATTTTTATAAATGCACTTGGAATTTAATTTGATTAAGTTCTATTACTAAGAATCTTTAAAATTATTGGTTGAATAATTTGGCGGTTAAAGTTTCTTAGTTAGATTTTTCAAAACTCATGTTCTTTACAAGATTTGGTTTAAATATCATTTTTTAATTCGTTATTTTTGGTTGAAAGATTGTTAACCAAATAATTGAATTTTTTTCTAGAAAAATTTTTCTTTAATGATTTATAATCCACAGACCTTCTTACTTAATCATTATTTCCTGTATACTTTTTATTATCTACTTTTATATACATGAGATGTATAATATAGTGTTAATACTTTGGCTTTAAATAATAATTATTTGATCATAGCACCATGTCTAGAATAGTATGTCATAATATCTAAAATTAGCTCATTCTCTCTAAGTCGCATAATTGGATATATATAATTGATTTTGTGGCCACTAAGTAACTTAGATAACTGGGTAAAATCAAGAATCCCTATAATTTTAAAAGATTGAGTGGGAGCGAGTATGAGATATCTATAGTCTCTATCATTGGTTCAATAGTTCAAAAGATATGCCTCACTTCAGAATCTTGCTGAGCTCCCTTACGAATGTTTTCATCTAGGTATTACTGGTATTGAATCTCTTAGGATAAAGTTATGAGTGGACTTTACTATTGATCTCCCGTAAGAGACTGTATTATATAAAGAAAGCTTGTAAATTGAAATGATGGTTACATACTCAATATAGGATGCTATTAATCTCCTATATGGGCTATGTTAGTAATTCTATAGACTGATAAGTAGGGTAATTGACCAACTGGAATATGAGATATTTGTCTTTTTGTCTAAAATGAATTGTTCACATTTGACTTGTAGATTCACATGATTACCTGTTGGTAACTTATAATCTACAGTAGCTCATAATACCTTGAATATTTGTGACAGTCTTAAGGATTCTTCACAGGTATTTTATCTTGATAGATTTAATGTTAAGTATTCTAAATTCTTATATATTCAGATAAACTAGTATACTTTATTGAGTACTAAGAGGATCATAATTTGTATACTTGTCTATAGTTTAGTCTTAGTTTCAAAATGACTAACAAGAGCATAACACATAATCTTCTTGTTTGATTATATGTCATGACATTTATGTTTCTTAATTTACTCTATGTGTACTACAATATCTTAAACGAATCGTCTGCTGATTTTAAATCAATTACTTTAATTGGTGATTTTTTCAAAGTTCATTTCTTATAATTAATACCCTTATAGAGGTATTTGTTATCTTACTCAAGATAATGAACACCCTTGTTGAGGCATTTATTATCTTACTACAAAATTCAATCGAAATAAAGATGTTTGTATTAGATTATTTTTCCCTATATGTTTAATTGAGAATTAAACTTATAGAATTTAATTGTGAATTGAATTCATTAAATTCAATTATGAATTGAATTTATTTATGAATTTTGCCTAGTTGGAAATTTTATTATTTTGTAGTTTCTAGGGAAATATTGTTTTATAAGATAAATAAGATTTCCAGAAAAAGGAAAAAGATAAGAGAATACAGTACACGGATTAGAATAAGGACATCAATGGAGACGTCACATCGTTAAATGAGTTTGAACAATAAGCAACTTGAGGATATCTCTACTAAGAAGAGGTTATATAAAACCCGGGAAACCCTAGACTTGAAAAAAATTTATTTCAATAATTATTTATCGTGATCTTTTAATATTAGTGTATTCTTTTGAAGAATGAGTTTATCATGTTAATTTTCTTGTCTAAAATTTTATTATGTATATTTCATTTCTTTGATCATAGAAATTGAGTAGTTATACACTAATGAATTTTGTGAATATGTTGCAGTGAGATACACATAAGAAAGCTAAGTTGAACTATGTGCCTAATTGCAAGTATAAATTATTTTACAATATATATGGCTATTGTTGTTAATATGAAATAGGCCTAGTTAATCATGTTTACTATTGAACCCTAAATTATTTGAGTTCAATAATAATTTATCTTGACCCAATAGGTAATAGGAAAGTCCAAATTTGAAATTGTTAGTATTCTTATTTGTAATTATCATTGAGTTTTAATCATTTAGCCCAATATCATTTATCTTGGCCCAATAGGTAATAGGAGAGCCCAAGTTGAAGTAAATCTTTAAAGCCCAAGTAGTAAGTTAAATAGTCACAAGTAAGAAAAAAAAATATGTATATATATATAAATAGTAAAACAAGAATTAATACTGTAGCCATTAACACATTTTAATAATATGCATATATATTCATCATTTCACTTATATGAATGGAAGATGATGTAAAAGATCATTAACATATTTTATTTATATATTATTACTATTAAAATAAAAGAAATATATTAATTATATTAGAAAACAAAACAAAAATTAGGTAAGTTATATAATAATGCATTAGTTATTTGAATGGTATATCCATTATATAGATTTTATGGATATTAAATGTAGATATGATAAGATAATACATTTTTTTTTAGTAGATGAAGTATAGTTAGGTTAATAAAATTAATTTAATTGCATGATAAAAAGATAGCAAATAAAAAAAAAGTTAGGTAAGTGGTGATTATTATTAATATTTCTTTTTGAATTAATTTTTAATTATATTTTATGTACATAATTAGCTTATAAATAAGACACTTTTTTGTAAACATAATCAAGTTTCTACATTTTTCTTTCAAAGTTTCTATTTCATCCATTGTGATTTCAAGAATTTCCTCTTAGAATTCTTCAAGTTTAAAAAAAAAAGGGTAATTCTTAGAACTCTTAGTCTTTCCAGATTTGTATATTTTATTGCACTTAGGTTTAAATTTAATCAATAATATATATGTAGAGTTAGAGACCTTATTAAGGTCTAAACTTTTGGTGAAAAGTATTTCTATATGTGTAGTTAATTTCTGTAAAGTTTAACTTTTATACCTTACTCTTATAATTTTATAAAAATCATTTAATACAAGTTAGTCGTTAGTTAAGAAAAGCAGTAAAACGGATTTTATATAATTGATTCTATGATTTCAAAAAGCAAACTTTTTTATTTTGGGTTGAAATTTTAACTATATGTTCATATATGTGTTAAGATAATTTTTGGAAGTTTTCATAATTTTGTGATGTCTATAAAATTAATTATAATTTTCGGAATTTACAATGCTTCAATATTTCAAAATGATGAAATAAATTCTAATGGTATAATTACAAGTGATTAAAGTGCAATGAAATTATCTTTTTAGAATTTTCAAATATTATACATAAGTTATAAAATAATAATGATGTGCTTTTAAAATTTTGAGTTTGTTTGATTTATAAAACCCTCCCGAAAATTCAATCATTCTCGTTTAGTCATATCTTTAACAATTTTATTACAAATTCTAAATTGGAAAAACAAATAGTGATAAATATTATTTATAAATTCTAAACCATAATCTTTAGATATTGGTTTATTTCATATAGATTCATGTAAATTTTTAGAATAAATAGAATTATGGACTAGAGTAAATAGAATTATGGACTAGAATATAAAATTCCTTAGCTATGCATTACACACCAAAATTCTTCAATTTTAATGTGAAACATTATTTTAGGATTTATGTTGTGAATGTTTTCAAATACGTAAAATTGGTTTCATATGACCAATGATAGCATATNTGCCTATGAAAATACATGTCTCCTATGATAATAAGATGAGGTAAATTTACTTTACAATATTGTTCATAACTTGATAAATATACTTCAATTTAAGGAAGTATTAAGAATATGAAATATAAGTTTTGGTTTAAAATTTGATACAACCATTTATGTTAAAGAGGAAACTAAATAAAAAATAAGAATATTAAGGTGTTGTACCGACCTCCACTAGGTGAGGACTCCCAAAGAAAATATGTTAAATTCATGACTGTGGGTATTTTAGTAGGGTCACTCTCTTAATTCCCAGTCAGCAAGTGCGCACTTGGTACGTACATAAGAGCCCATAAGAATGATAAAAGATTTTACAATAATATATGTGATAAAAGATTACTTCATAAAATACAAGTTGAAACATTACACAAGGATGCAAAAATTGAACTTTCATATAATATTATTTGTTTGACAATTTTAATGAGATAAATTGTACTTACTGAGTGAAAGCTCACATAATGTAAATGTCCATGTTGTCAGTACCAAAGGCAAGTAACTTTTGTTTTGATTGATGGGTTGACTAAAATCAAGGCAGGGATGGATGAGAGACACGGGCTTTAGGATACTATTACTATAAATTTCTATATAAGTTGTCTTCTCTTTAAACAATATAGTTTACTTAAATATGTAAAATTAGGTCATATATTTCTTTAAGTTAATAACGAGATGAAATGTTTCAAATCTAAATTTTAAGTTTAATTATGCCTCTAAAATTAAGTAATCATTTTGCTATATACAATATGACTAATTTTATCTAAAAATCCATTTATAGAATACCATATATATACATTATCTTGAAGTATATTTTTAGTAATTAAAGATTTTTAAATAATTATGTTGTTTTATTATCTAATATATTGATTTAAACAAATGTAAGACTAAATGAGCTTTGTAAAAAAGACTCAAATCGTCTAAGGAGAGCTTGGGATTTAAAAGGTCCACTTGTGACCCCCCTTCTCACCTTGAAGCCCTTTTAGTTGCATGTTATTTGAATCTCATAAAAAAAATATAATATTTCATTCAATAGTTTCTATAAATTTCTTAATATGACGTTTAGAATAATTAGTTAACTATCTTGAGAGAATTATATAAAAAAAAAATTGTAATGAATTTTCATAGTCCAAGTTTGTGACTTTTTAGAGAATAAATTAAGTTAAGAATATATGTAGATATCGGTCTTAAAAGTTGGGTCGTTACAGTCAGTATCAGAGTGGGTTTCCTACTATCCTATTTCGCATCACTCCGCAGCGATTCAGTCAACTCAAGTAAGTAGAAATTTCATTTTATTCTGCTAGTTAATCATAAGTTTCTTTTAGGGAGTAATGGATGCCCCGATGATCGATGTCCCGATGGACCAGGAGATTAGTCAAGTAGAACTTTATAGAGCCACAGTAGTGGCTGCATTTAAGGTAGGGCAACCACCATATTATCGTAGAGAACCTAAACCTGGAGCATAGGGAGATGGGCTTCACGAAACTGAGCAAATATTGTGGGCATGCTACATCCGTGAGTACGAATGGACCATTCTCAGTGTTATGCAATAGCAGAACAATGCTTGAGCTTGGTGGTAAGTATTAGAACATTCCCCAATTAGTATGAGTTAGGGTTAGTTCTATCATCAAATCACAACATATTTTGGAGAAATAGAACACCGCAATTTGATTTAGAACTCGTTAAAGGATACATCCCAACAAGTGATACGAGAAACTTTATCCGACTCTCAATGATGGAGACCCTTAGAAGGATAGATAGCCTTCTCAAAGGAAATAAGTAATTGGACACATCGATTCAATGAGGGAATAAAAGAGTATAATATGCATTTTACTCGTGATATATTAGATCGTAGTCCTTTTACTATACCGTCGTGGGTTTTGAATGTAGTTTATGCACAGGGTTTGCCACATTCGATAATGACTCAACTTCCTCAATCATATCCCGACCTCCCCACTAGAAATTTTATGGCAATGGTCGTCTTCATTGCTGAAATTTCTATAGAGGAGGGTACGACCACGAGTGGATACAGAGAGTACTATGCCCTCTGGGCTAGGACATAATGATAATGATGAGGAAGACTTTGAGGATGATTCAGAGGAGGACCCCAAAGAAGACCCTAGAGAACCCTCTGATGATGATATAGGGGAATAAGCAATTAGTAAAGTTAAATATAGTTTAAGTCAAAAACTATGTTTCTATAATCTTGTAAACTATGAATAAGTTCATCAATAAAAGATGTCATGTGTTATAATTCTTCTTTTTATAAATGGTCAAGATTTAGTAATTAATAATAAGTTATACCCTGGGTTAATGAATAGGAATCTATTGACACATAATGGCTAGAGGAAGGGAAAGACCGAGAGTTAATCCTGTCAATGCTACTGAAGCACCCGACCTAAGTAACCTCATGGCTAACTTGTAACAACGACTCCAAACACAAGAAGAGGAGATAAAAAACCTCTGTGAGCAACTAAGGCATCAACATGAGGCAAACATTGAACCCCAAATGGACGCTGAAGAACTGCAACCTCAAGAGGGAGATCTAATATTACAACTAGAACTTATTGTACCTAATCAACGAGTGGTTTGCCAAGAACCCCTATATGAATGCTTCAGAAAGATGCGTCCAGTTGAGTTTGAGGGGTCTACAGATCCTTTGGTTGCTGAAGAATTGTTGTCATCAATCCAAACTATTTTGGACTTTATGAATCTTACTGATCAGGAGAAGGTATTATTCGTCTCCTATGTTTTGAGGAAGGATGCAAGACATTGGTGGGAGACAGTCAAAATGAGAAGAAATGTCAAGGAGATGTCGTGGAATGATTTTATCCATGAATTCAACCAAAAGTATTACAATCGTATGGCGATGAGGGCTTAACAAAATGAATTTATTAATATCAAACAAGAGTATGATAGTCACTGAGGTTGTACAAAAGTTCGACCAGTTAGCACGACTGTGTCCCTATTTGGTACCAACTGAAGAGGAACGAGTAAGGAGGATGCTTACAATGTTTCGCCCTGAATTGGTAGTTGTCATCGATAGTGGCGATAACCCACCAACTACAGTGGCAGAATGTGTGGAAAGAGCACTCAGAGTAGAGTATCGCCTCACCCAAGCCAAAGAAGAACAACAAAGATACTTCGAAGCAAAGAAGAACCAATGCAAACAAGCTAAACCGAATCAGAATAACAACCAAAGAGGATATGGGACCCAATTTGTCCAAAATAAGAACCAGAGCAACAACAACAACTATAATGAAAAGAAGAGTAAGAACAATTTTAATGGTCAGAAAAACCAAAAAAGAGAGCCTTACTCACAAAAGAAAGCAAAGGCTAATTTTCCACTGTGTCCCAAGTATGGGAGAAAACACACCGGAGAGTGTGTTTTGGCTTGAACACCTATTATATCTGTGGCAGGAAGGGCCATTATGCCAAAAATGGCTACAGCAAATAGAACCAGTTGACCCAGCCTACTATACCTAGGCCATAAGGATCTCAGATCCATAACATGCAGATCAAACTTGAGGGACCTCAGATTAGTCAAGGAAAATTGGAAGGTCTAGAGTCCAATGCACAGTATACACTATCACTAAGGGCGATGCCGAGGTGGGAAGTTCTAATGTGGTCACAGGTCTACTATCTGTTGCCACTCAAAATGCATATGTTTTGTTTGATTCTTATTCCACACATTTTTTTGTATCACTTAGGTTTGCAAAAAGGATAGCTCATGATAGTGATAGAATGAATAAAACCCTTAACATAGCTCTACTTTCAAGAGCAACATTTGTTGACCTATATAGCTTTCAATCTTATCTTATTTTGATAATAACAAACATGTGATTTAGTTACTAATAACTAGCTTGAGTTTGTAGTTATGAAGTTGAAAAAGAAATTGATAAAACACAAGAAATGAAGTTCTCAAGAATAGAGCATCATTGATAAACCTTGAAGGATGAAGATGAATGTGAAAAATCAAGATTCAAGACCAAGTCTAAATAGGTTAAAATTTATTTCCTAGTCTTGTACTTGATTTATTACATTGCACAAAATATTCTCTTTGATATGGCTCAAAAATCTTTCAAAAGATTTTTCAAACAAATCTTCAAAGAATTAGCTAAACTTTAAATCCATTGATTATTTGAAAATAAATATTATTTCTAATCTAGCCCAAATATTCTCAAAAGTACATTTCTTAATGTTAAAAAATATTTTGAAAAAGGAAGTTTTAAAAACAAGAAAATTGGTTCAAAGAAATAAAAAGTTTTCTGTTTTTGACTGATTTTGATCGACCAAAATAAAGGCCGAAAATGGCCGTTGGAGCTGAACTGGTGTTTCAGACTCCAACGGCTAGTTTTTTAGTCGATCAAAATTATTTCTGGTCGACCAAAATTTTGGCAGCAAGATACCAACGGTCGAAAACGGCTAGTTTTTGAAGATGCCTTTAAATAGAGCCAAGTTTGATGACTTAGAGAGAGAGAATATGAATCTGTCGTGACACCTAGTCAGTTTCTAAGTGCAAAATCTCTCTTTTACTTAACTATAACTTTCAAATCTATTTGAGCCATTTCTAGAGCATCATTTATGTATTGTTTTCAAATCACCTAAGCTTATCTTATATTATTTCTTTGAGAGGTGATTCTTTGAGTGAGTGTTCACTTATATTTTCATAAAAACATTATTGAGAGGTGAGGTTGGCACCTGAGTCATAAACAACCCGGTATACGTAAGGTTGATACTGGATTCTAAACAAGCCGTGGTTAGGTGTAATAGAGCCAGATTCAAGACAATTGTAAAGGTGTGGGTGTGCCTAAGAAGAAATTACTCCGGATTGTACAAGGGGTCGGTCAAGCCTATAATCTTGATCCGATAGTGGAAAACTCTACGCAAGTTACGGAGAGCCGAGGACGTAGGAAAACCGTCGCGTTTGTCGAACTTCGTAAAAATAGCATTTGGATCTCTCTATCGCTATCTCTTTAATTTATTTACTTTGATATTGTGCTTATTTATTTGCTATTTTTACTTGCCCCATTCATTATTTACTCAATCTTGTTACTTTATTCAAAAAAGTTTGTAAAAGTCTTAAAAACCCAATTTACCCCCCTCTTGGGTTAGCTATTCTTGGGACAATAATTGGTAGCAGAGCTTGGTGCTCAATTTTCGAAAAAGTTAACCATTTTTGAGATGGCTAATCCAAGCAACTTTTCTTTTCAATATTAGGGATTGTCACCTTCCAAACCACACTTTTTTAATAGAAGTGATTTCAACTATTGGACATGTCGTATGGACACATATCTTAGATCTATAGATTTTGATTTATGGTATATTGTCACTAGAGGTCCATTAAAAATGAAAAAGATTATTAATAGAGTTGAAGTAGAAAAAGATATTGAGGAATATGATAAAAAGGATAAAATGTCTTTTACCAAAATGGAAAAGCTAGAAATATTCTTATGTGTGGTCTGGATAGGAACGTATACAATAATGTTGAAAAAGCTAAGGACGCTCATGAATCGTGGAATATGCTTGAAGTGTCATATCAAGGAACTAATTCCATGAAGGAAACTAGAATTAATATTTTCACAAGAAACTATGAGTTATTCAAAATGGAAAAAGATGAATCTATTTATCAAATGTTTACTAGATTTACCTCAATCATTAACTCTCTTAGTGCTTTAGGAAAAACCTTTCCAAATGGTGAGTTGGTGAATAAGATTCTTAGAAGCCTCACTCGAGCATATAGAAGTAAGGTGGTAGCTATTCAAGAAGCAAAGGACCTTAGCAAACTTACTCTTGAAGAATTAATGGAGACGAAGGAGAAGGAAAAAAAAAAGGAATCGCTCTTAAAGCTGTCTTACAAGAAAGCAATGAGGAAGAAGAAGAATTCGCAGATAGTGAGCTAGAAGACATTGCCTTACTTACTAAAAGGTACAAGAAGTACTTAAATTTCAAAAAGAACAATTTCAAGAAAAACATCAAAGGCAATGACTTCCGAGAGAAGAAAATGAAGGATGAGTCCATCACATGCTTTGAATGCAAGAAGTCGGGACATATGAAGAATGAATGTCCTTTGAGAAGAAAAATGAAGAAGCAGGCAATGAAGCCACTTGGGATGATAGTGAAGAAGAAGAGTCCAATGGAGAAGAACAAGAAGAAATTTCCAATATGTGCTTCATGGCAATAGAAAATAAGGTAAGCTCACTTGAACCTAAAAGTAAATTTCATGATGTTCGTGACACTAGTAGTGAGTTTAGTGATAGTGATTGTGATTTATCATATGAAAACGTGTTGAGTGATTTCAATGAATTGTACAAAAACTATGAAAAACTTATTTTCAAGAACAATGCTCTTAAAAAGGAAATTCTTAGTTTCTCAAAAATAGTTGAAAAGTTTACCAAAAAAAAGGAAGTAAAATTACCTTGTAGTAGTTGTGATATTTTGTCAAAAGAAAATACTTCCTTAAATGACAAGATTTTTGACTTAACTAAAATTGTCCACAAATTTACAAATGGAAAGAAAACCTTTGACAAGATGCTTGGTGGACAAAAATATGTTTTTAACAAAGGAGGTATTGGGTACAAATCTTCTATAAAACAAAAATACCTCAAAAATTATTTTGTGAAAGCTAGCACAAGTGATGTAATCAAGATGGACATATTAGTTTTTTATTTTTTGTAAAGAAAAATACATATTTTGGTAGAAAACTAGCTTGGGTACCAAAAAAATATAGAACTAACACTCAAGGACCCAAATTAGTATGAGTGCCAAAAATCAAAGTTTGAATCTTACTTGTAGGTACAAAAGAAGAAAAACTTTTGGTTCTTAGATAGTGGTTGCTCCAAACACATAACCGGAGACTACTCCTTGCTCTCATCATTCACAAAAAGAAGTGGAGGACATGTCACATTTGGAGACAACACTAAAGGCAAGATTTTGGATATAGGTAACATTGGTACTACATCCTTACCCATTATAGAAAATGTTTTATTTGTTGATAGTCTTAAACATAATTTGCTTAGTATAAATCAACTTTGTGATAAAGGTTATAGAGTCATTTTTGAGCCTTCCAAATGCTTGATTGAGGATACTTATTCAAAAGAAATTATTTTTGAAGGGGAAAGAAAAGACAATGTTTACACTATTGATATTGAAAAATATTTTAGTCAAGATAAATGTCTTTCAGCTTTAAAAGATGATTCTTTGCTTTGGCATAGAAGACTTGGACATGCTAGCATGAATACTATTTCTAAGCTTTCAAAGAATAAACTTGTTAGTGGTTTACCGAGTTTACTTTTTGAAAAAGACAAGGTTTGTGATGCATACCAATTTGGAATACAAGTAAAATGCTCTTTTAAATCCAAAAACGTCATTACTACTTCTAGACCCTTGCAACTACTTCACATGGATCTATTTGGACAATCAAGAGTAGCTAGTCTTGCTAGAAAACATTATGCCTTTGTGATAGTTGATGATTTTTCAAGATTAACTTGGGTTCTATTTATTACTTATAAAAATAATGTTTTAAATATACTTACTATTTTTTGTAAGAAAGTGCAAAATGAAAAAGGCTACACCATCGCATCTATTAGAAGTGATCATAGTGGTGAGTTTGAAAATGATGAAATGGAAGCTTTTTGCTATAAAAAAGGTTTTGATCATAATTTTTCCGCTTCTAGAACTCCATAACAAAATAAAGTTGTAGAAAGAAAGAATAGAACCCTACAAGAAATGGCACGAAGTATGCTAAATGAAAATAGTTTGCCAAAATATTTTTGGGCTAAAGCAGTATGTATCACTTGTTATATTGTGAATAGAATTATGATAAGGCCAATCTTGAACAAGACACCTTATGAGCTTTGGAAAGATAGAAAACCCAACATTAGTTATTTAAAAGTTTTTGATTGTAAATGTTTTATTTTGAATACTAAAGATAATTTGGAAAAATTTGATTCAAAATCCGATGCTGGTATTTTTCTCGGATATTCTACTACTAGTAAAACTTATAGAGTTTTCAACAAAACAACATTGATAGTAGAAGAATCTATGCATGTTGTTTTTGATAAATCTAACACTCTCCATGAGGGGAGAAATATAGATGATGATGATAATGTAGATTTGGAACAAATTTTAAATGAATTAAGTGTCAATGAAAGATCAAATGAAGAAGAGGACATCCAACTACAACAAGACAAAAGTCTTAAGGAAGAAAGATGCGACAAAGGTAATATTCTAATTATTCCTCAAGATTTAAAATTTAGTCATGCCCATCCTAAAGACAAAATTCTAGGTGATCCCTTATAAGGTATCACAACTAGAGCATCACTTAGAAATATTTGCAAGAATTTAGCTTTCCTTTCTCAAATTGTACTAACAAATTTTAAAGATGCTAAAAAAGATGAATTTTGGATTTTAGCAATGCAAGAGGAGCTAAATCAATTTGAAAGAAGTGATGTATGAGAATTACTTCCAAGATCTAGTGATCATTCGGTTATTGGAACAAAACGGATCTTTAGAAAAAAATTAGATGAGCATGGGGTGATTGTGCGAAACAAGGCTAGATTAGTGGCCCAAGGTTTTAATCAAGAAGTAGATATTGATTATGAAGAAACCTTTGTACCTGTAGCAAGATTAGAATCCATCAGAATGCTATTAGCATTTGCATGCCATAAGAATTTTATTCTTTAGCAAATGGATGTTAAGAGTGCATTTTTAAATGGATATACCTTAGAAGAAATTTATGTAGCCCAACCCCCTAGTTTTCAAAATCATAAGTATCCGGATCATGTTTATAAATTGAAAAAGGCTTTATATGCTCTAAAACAAGCTCCTAGAGCTTGGTATGATAGATTAAAAAAATTTTTGATTTCAAATAAGTTTTCAATGGGAAAATCAGATACTACTCTTTTTATTAAGAAGAAAGGGGTGGACATGATAATTGCGCAAATCTATGTTGACGATATTATATTTGGAGCCATTGATGTTTATCTATGTAAAGAATTCTCTAAGTGCATGCATAGTGAATTTGAGATGAGTATGATGGGAGAATTGAACTTCTTCCTTTGGCTTCAAATAAAACAATCCAAAGAAGGAATCTTCATCAATCAAGCAAAGTACATCAAAGAACTACTCAAGAAGTTTGATCTTGAACATTTAAAACCAATGAAGACACCAATGAGCTCGTCGATCAAGCTTGGCAAAGATGAAAGCAGTAAAGTGGTAGATATTACTAAATATCGAGGTATGATCGGATCCTTACTTTATCTTACCGCTAGTAGACTCGATATCATGTTTAGTGTTTATCTATATGCTAGATATCAATCTAATCCTAAAGAATCCCATCTTAGTGTGGTTAAACGTATTTTAAAATATTTGCATGGCACTTTGAATATAGGATTATGGTATCCTAAAGGCACACACTTTAATATCTCAAGTTATTCGGATGCGGATTTTGTCGGGTACAAAACCGATCGAAAGAGTACAAGTGGTACTTGTCGCTTTTTGGGATACTCACTAGTTTCTTGGTTTAGCAAGAATCAAAATTCAATTGCTCTTTCCACCACCGAAGCGGAGTATATATCCGCGGCTAGTTGTTGTGCACAATTATATGGATAAAACAAACATTTTTAGATTTTGATATGAAATTTGCACATGTGCCTATTAAATGTGATAACACTAGTGCTATAAGCTTATCTAAAAATTCTATTTTGCATTCACGAGCTAAGAAAATTGATATAAGACACTATTTCCTTCATGATCACATGCAAAAATGTGATGTTTCTCTTGAATTTGTCTCCACTGAAAAACAATTAGTGGACATTTTTACAATTAGTGAAGAACGATTTTGTATGATTAGAAGAGAACTTGGCATGCTTGATTTTGATGAAATTTCCTAATTATACTCTGTCATACTTTTCTTTTAATCCTTCTCCCTTTTTATTTTATTTGACCAAATCTGAAACTCTCAATTGATTCTTTAAAAATATGTATTTTCTTTGTGTTTTCACCAAATCTGAATCTTTTTAGATTTTGGTCGACCAAAACTGATGGTTGCTTCAGACATGCGAAGTTGTGCTGTTTTGCTGATGCCCAAGATTCTCACATATATAATAAGCCAATAATAAACATATTCATATTGCATAATAGACATATCAAGCAACTAGTATAAATTTCATAGTAAATTACTCATTCTGATTGTTAAATGATCTGTATTATTGTACTAATATATATGGAAGTACTCCCATGCAGTGTCAAAGCTCAGTACCCTCAGAGAGAGAGAACTTGGTGTGTGAAAGGAACAAAGAATACATTTATGAATAGTAATACTATACGAACATGCATTAAAGTCATATCTGTTGATAACTTAGTCAAATAGTAGTTTTTCAGTAAAATACATTTTTCACGTTTTTCGGAGCCAAATTCACTATACGTTTAACACGTCAAATAGCTTTTATTTAATGTGTAGAAACCATTTCTAGCATTTTCCAAAATGTTGGTTTCAGGTAAGCATGAGGTGGCTGTTACTATACTCAACTGTGTTTAATTACACTAAGCTAGCTTAGATTAAGCTTAATCGCGTAATGTTATCTTTGTGCACTCTAATAATTAGGCACTGATACTTTATTTGCATTATTAATTGGAGTCTAATTGACTTATTTTTATATTTAATGATTGGTTATGGGGCTAGGTTTCACTAGATTACAATAAGATTGGCCATATGGGATTATAGGTCAAAGTATGACTAGTTTTCACCTCTTAAGCTAGGTTTCACCATTTTGGTCTACACTTGGGTGTATAGGATGGACCAGCAACGTGGTGAGTATGCTAAGGATATTATAGAGCTGGACACATGGAAAGTAAGGTGCAAAATTCCCAAAATACCCCTTAGAACTTAAGTTATGCCATTTCTTAATTATTAAGTATCACTTTTGGACCAAATCTGGTCATTTTCTTCTCCTTTCTCTCCAGCCACGACCTGAAACTCTCCCACTCATTTTTAGACTTCTCTCAGCTCCCATTAACTATTTCCAAGAGTTTTCAAGTGGTAGAACTCAATTTGGAGCTCAAGAAAGCAAGATAGGTCCAAACTAGTCAAGGTAATTCTACTAATTCTCCTTCCTAGGTTTTGTTTTATTATTTCAATTCTCCACTTGATACCACTTAAATAATGATTCATCTAGGTCCTCTTGAGTCCTAAGATCAATTTCTAAGCCATAGAAATCAGTTTTGTGGAAGAAGAAGGCAAGAGCTTCAACAAAGGTTCAAACTAGTCAAGGTGAGGTTTTTATGGAATTTGGAATTGGTAATTTATTTCTATTGCATTAGCCCTTAAATGAAAGCTTTTATTTGATGAATAAAGGTCCTAGAAAACCTTATATATGGTCGGAAACATAGAATTTAAGTGGAGGATTAAAGTTAGACTTAAAGCCCTAAAGTTTGCTATTTGTGGATTCAAGTGTTTTTATTGTTGGAATAAGTTGTCTACACTTGTAATTTGATTTCATTACTTGGAATATATAAGACATTGATCCTTTTATGTAGATTTCACCTATTTACTGGCTGGTTATGATGATATACAAGTGTAAAAGTGGTTTTAAACTTTGTTTAAACCAAAAAGAAGTCAAGTGCACCTAGGTTATTCTAAATGATATTCTTTGAGGTGTATATGTGGGAATTGGCTTGTGGATTGTTATTGCAGATCTTAAATCATGTGGGAATGTCCTAAAAATAGGGGAGGTACTGTCCAAATATTTGTAAAACCAAATGGTACTATTTAGAAGCAAATGGACTAGTTTTTATGAAAGTATGTGCCATTTTGGTTCATTTTGTGATTAGATTTTCTGATTTTGTGAAAGTTGTGATTTATGATTGTGGTTGCTTTCTTTAAGCATTTTAAATTGTAGTAATCATTCTAGTAATGAAATTGATATCAGGTCTTCCACACACCTAACCACAGAGGATACTGACCCTTTTCACTATCTTTTCTGTCGGACACAAGGTAAGTAACGTTACACCTGCAATGTAAGAAATTATTTGTTCTGTGAACTTATGGAATCCTTGAATTGTATGAAAAGTTGTATTTGTTATTCTGTTATGCCTAAAGCATAGATATCTAAATCTGTTATTCCGACATACATGAGGCATGAATATGTGGTGTATTTATATTGCCTGACGAGTATTAGTGAATAGGGTATGGCGGGCCAGCGCCCAATTATCTAGTTCCTTCGGGAACATTATCTGGTTCCTTCGGGGACATTATTAGGTTCCTTCAAGGATAATATTTAGTTCTTTCGGGAACACTCTGATAGTGGTATGGGGAGGACCTCTGCAGTACACAGAGGGGTTTGAAATGTATTTGAGACTCGAGACCTCCATACGATGGCTTATGATTAGTTATTAGTTATCTGAGTGGCTCAGTATGCAATTCACGGTCTTGTCAGGCAATACAAAATACAAGGGATCCCAATCATACCATTATCTGTTTTCTAGAATATATATGTTGCATTTGCACTCGTTACTTACTGAGTTTTATACTCACAAATATTCTTACATTGCAGATGACATTTCTCATATGTGAGTTAAGAGGAGGAGCACCGACTTTCCGACTACGGCTTGTGTATATGAGAATTTTGACGTTGTGGTTTCCTGATTGAGAATTTTGTATCCATTTTGAGTGTGTGTACATTATGTATATTTATAAGAGGTCCACTTTGGGAGTATGTAAGTATGTATAAATTATACTATATTTAAAAAAATGAGTAAAGTTTTTCTTTCTCTCTCTAGAAAGTCAAAAGTTTTAATTTTCCCTTGTTTTATCAGTTCTAAGTCGAGTAGCATCTCTCGATCTCACTAAATATTTATACAAATATCCTTACGTATGTGTGTGGGAAGGGGGGATGTCACAGTTTTTATGGTCTTTTCTTTGTTTTCTCTCTCATCCTTTTCACTCGAAACTCTTATCCCCTGAACAAAAACCCTAAACCTTTATTCCATTTGCTTCTAATCTTGATTTCTATGAGTTTTCACTCAAATTTCGTCAATATTTCATCCTTTCTCCAACTAAACCGGTTTTACTCCTTCCAATTTTGTGATCATTCTGCCTATTTCTTCTCTCTTTCTTGCTCAAATCCTTGATGCTATTCAAAGCTCACGCCAACAAGTGGTCAGGAAAGAATGTCATCGAAGAAGAAGATGAAAGGAGATCAAAATCAAGGTTTGACACTCCTTTTTTCACTAATCCTAGAATTATTGACGATTTCCAAAATAATTTTACTAAGAGGGCATTAGTGAATGGAAGTAGTGTAGATTGGGTTGCTATGGAAAAACTAGTAGGTTGGAGACATATATTTTATAGGATGGATTGGGTTTCCTTTTCTAGCATTAATGGGTTGACTTACCCTAGGTTGGTAAAAGGTTTTTATGCTGCTATGAACCTAAAGAGTGAAGTTCATGGAATTACTTGTACTCTTAAAGGAAAGGTTATTGATATGAATATGAGTGATCTTTGTGCTATTCTAGAAATACCCAATGAAGGTGGTCATCCAATTGATCTTATGGGAGATTTTGATTAGGTGACAACTTTGAAGAATCTAACTAGGGATGGCAATTATTATCCAAATTGTATTGCTAATCATTTGAATGTTCATAGCAGACTCCTTCACCACTATATCACTACAATATTCTTCCTCGTACTGGCCATAGAGAGATAGTCAATCCTCTTGATATTTTCCTAATTAATTCTGTACTCATGGGGAAAGCTATAAATTTAGGACATATCTTTATGACCCAAATGAGGGAAGCTGGTTCTGAGAAGACAGGGTGTCTTTCTTATGGAATGCTACTTACTCAAATCTTTGATTATTTTGAAATTCCTCTTCATGATGAGTCCGTCAAGGAAAACCAATGTCTCCTTTTGATAGAACCGTCGTCGAGCACATGCATTGGTTCTTTAATGAGACCAACGGTACTTGGTCCTACAAGGGGCCCGAAAAGGCTGGTGATCCTAGTGTACCCATTGAGACTCATGATTATGGTGATAATGAGGAAGGTGACCCATCTACTGCTTATACAACTCTTCCCACGTTTAACTTTGAAGAAGTATTTCAACTTATGAATGCACCCTTAGACACTCTTGTTGTGGATTTTAATGCATTCAAGGAATATCATGGTAGGCAAATTCAAGCTCTTCAAGACTCTCAACAAGCATAGTTTGATTGCCTCTTTGAGTACTAATAAGAGATGTGGAACTATATGCATCAAGGACAAAATCCTCCTCCATCTTAAAAGTCTTTCTCTTGCTTATTTACTTATGCTTTGTATGTTCTTTTATGATGTGTTAGTCTTTATGGTGTGTTAGTATGTTATTTGTGAACCTTTTGAACTCTCTTTGTATTTCTTCTTATTATGGATGATGGAACCTTGTGTGAGACTTATGTCTATCTTCGATTATGATCTATTATTCTCACTATACTTATGAGACTTATGTATCTTCAATTCTTTTTTCTAATTTCAAAGGGGGAGAAAATATTCATGATTCTTGTTACTTAATGTATACATAAATTGAGTTAAAAAGAGGGAGATTTTTTTAAAAATTTCCATGTATATGTTGAGAGGGAGTTTCTAAAAATAATGGTAAGGTCATGCATGCTAATTAAATTGTATCATTATTTTTATCTCAAAAATCAATGTTTGTCATCATCAAAAATGGGGAGATTGTTGACCTATGTGGCTTTCAATCTTATCTTAATTTGATAATAACAAACATGTGATTTAGTTACTAATAATTGACTTGAGTTTGTAGTTATTAAGTTGAAAAAGAAATTGATAAAACTCAAGAAATGAAGTTCTCAAGAATAGATCATCATTGATAAACCTCGAAGGATAGGTTAAAATTTATTTCCTAGTCATGTACTTGATTCATTGCATTGCACAAAATATTCTCTTTGATATGGCTAAAAAATCTTTCAAATAATTTTTCAAACAAATCTTCAAAGAATTAGCTAAACTTTTAATCTATTGATTGTTTGAAAATAAATATTATTTCTAATCTAGCCCAAATATTCTCAAAAGTACATTTTCTTAATGTTAAAAAATGTTTTGAAAAAGGAAGTTATAAGAATGTCCAAATTAGTTCAAAGAAACAAAAAGTTTTCTGTTTCTAATTGATTTTTGGTCGACCAGGCTTGGTTAACCAAAATAATGGCCATTGGAGCTGAACTGGCATTTTGGACTCCAACGGCTAGCTTTTTGGTCGACCAAAATTATTTCTGGTCGACCAAAATTTTTGTAGCAAGATACTAACAGTCGAAAATGGTTAGTTTTTAAAGATGCTTTTAAATAGAGCTAAGTTTGATGACTTAGAGAGAGAGAGAATACGAATCTATATTGACACACAATCAGTTTCTAATTGCAAAAGCTCTCTTTTACTCAACAATAACTTTCTAATCTATTTGAGTCATTCCTAGAGCATCATTTATGCATTGTTTTCAAATCACCTAAGCTTGTCTTGTATTATTACTTTGATAGGTGATTCTTTGAGTGAGTGTTCACTTGTATTTACATAAAAAAATTATTGAGAGATGAGGTTGGCACCAGAATCATAAACAACCCGGTATAGGTGAGGTTGACACCGGATTCTAAACAATCCATGGTTAGGTGTAATAGAGCTGGATTCAAGACTATTGTAAAGGCGTGGGTGTGCCTAAGAAGAAATCACTCTGGATTGTACAAGGGGTCGATCAAGCCCATAATCTTGATTCGATAGTGGAAAGCTCTAAGCAAGTTGCGGAGAGCCGGGGACGTAAGCAAACCGTCGTATTTGTCGAACCTCGTAAAAATAGCATTTGTATCTCTCTATCCTTATCTCTTTAATTTATTTACTTTGATATTATGCTTGTTTATTTGCTATCTTTACTTGCCCCATTCATTATTTACTCAATCTTCTTACTTTATTAAAAAAGTCTATAAAAGTCTTAAAAACCTAATTCACCCCCTTCTTGGGATAGCAATTCTTGGGACAACAACCTTGACTGCAATCTATTGGAATAGGCACGTTCCAATAATTATAACCACTAGAACTATATACTGATCTAGTCATCCTAGAAATGACGGATTATGATGTCATTCTAGGGATGGACTTTTTAGGAATGTATAATTCTAGTATTAAATATTGAAGTCATATGGTCACGCTCAAGCCTCCATAAGCAAAAAAGTTCACTTATAATGGAGATTCTATAAAGTAATGTCGGATGATGATCTCAGTAATACAAGCAAGGAGAATGTTGAATAATGGGTGTCTGGGATATTTAGTTAATATCCTAGATAAGAGTAAAGAAGAAAAGAAGAGACCAGAGGATGTAACAATCGTTAAGGAGTACATCGACGTATTTCCCAAAGATCTGCCAGGACTACTGCCAGAGTGAGAAATTTCCTTCGAAATCGAATTAGTACCGGGTACTGCCCCTATTTCCAGAGCACCATACAGAATGGCTCCTACTGAGCTGAAAGAGATGCAAACTCAACTGCAAAAGTTGTTAGACAAAGGTTTCATCAGACCAAGCCACTTACCATGAGACGCACCAGTGCTATTCGTAAAGAAAAAGGACGGCACATTCAGAATGTGTATCGACTATAGGGAACTAAACATGGTCACTATAAAGAACAAATATCCATTGCCAAGGATAGATGACTTATTTGATCAATCAAAGGGATCTGCAATTTTCTCAAAAATTAATCTACGATCTGGCTACCATCAATTAAGAATTAAAGAAAGTGATGTTCCAAAGTTTGCTTTCTGAAACCGATATGGATATTATGAGTTCTTAGTGATGTCCTTTGGGTTAACCAATGCCCCTGCATCATTCGCGGACTTATGAATCGAGTATTGAAGGAATACTTGGAAACATTTTTCATAGTCTTCATTAATAATATATTGATTTATTCAAGGTCTTAAGAAGAAAATGAACAACATCTTAGACTTGCATTGCAGAAATTAAGGGAACATCACCTTTATGCCAAATTCTCCAAGTGTGAATTTCGGCTTAACCAAGTCCAATTCCTAGGATATGTCATCTCAAGCGAAGGTATGTCAATAGTCCCCTCAAAGATAGAGGAAATTAACAATTGGTCAGCACCCAAAACTGTGATAGAAGTAAGGAGCTTTTTGGGATTAGTAGGCTATGATCGAATATTTGTAGAAGAATTTTCAAAACTCACTGCACCTTTCACAAGTCTTACGTGAAAAGGAAAGAAATATGAAGGGATGGAGAAGTGCGAAGAAAGTTTTCAACAGCTAAAGAATAGGCTTACTAGTGCACCTATCCTTACTATTCCGTCAGACGAAGGACATTTTGACATCTTTAGTGATGCATCGAAGTTGGGACTAGGAGCAATATTGATGCAAAATAGCAAAGTCATGGTGTATGGTTCACGACAACTTAAGGAGTACGAGAAGAACTATCCAACCCATGATCTTGAACTTGTTGCTATAGTTTTTGCCCTCAAACTTTGACGACAATATTTGTACGGGACTCAATGCCGAATTTACACTGATCATAAAAGTCTGAAATATATATTCACTTAGAAAGACTTGAACATAAGCAACATAGGTGGTTGGAGTTGGTTAAGGATTATGATTTTGAAATCCTATACCACCTAGGTAAGGCAAATAAGGTCGCAGATACACTAACTAGGAAAATAACTACAACCTTGATATCAATAAAAACTTTACCTGAGCCTTTACAAAAAGATATTAATAGTGTCGGTTTAGAGTTAATAGTAGAAAAATAGTCAACTTTAACTCTCAAACTAAACATTCTTGAGAACATGAAAGAAGCTTAGGAGCTCGATCCAGTCTTAGTACAAATTAGAAAAGATATTACGAAGGGTAGACAATCATAATTCAACATCTCTATTGATGGAATCCTAAAGTTTAATGGTAGACTGTGCATACGAAACGATATAGAAATGAGGAACCAAATCCTTTCCGAAGCACATGAAACCCCTTATTCTGTCCACCCTGGTACAACAAAGATGTATAACGATCTCAAAAAGTACTTTTCGTGGAATGGACTGAAAAATGATGTGGCAAAGTATGTGCAGAGATGTTTGACTTGTCAAACAGTTAAGGCCGAACACAAGAGACCTACAGGGGAGTTACAACCAATTAAAATTCCTGAGTGGAAATGGGAGAAAATTACCATGGATTTTGTAGTTGGATTACCCAAAAAGCATGAAGGATACGATATAATATGGGTGATTGTGGATCAATTGACTAAATTAGCACATTTTCTACTAATGAAAATCACTTATTCATTAGAAAAGTTGGTTGAATTATATGTGACTGAGATAGTCAGACTACATGGAATACCACGACTGATCATTTCTGACTATGATAGTCGATTTACTTCTACTTTTTGGAGAAAGGTTCAACGAATTTTTTTGGAACAAAGCAACTTTTTAGCACGACTTTCCATCTGTAAACAGACGGGCAGTCAGAATGAACCATTGAAACTCTAAAAGATATGCTCAGGGCTTGTGTGATAGACTTTAAAGGAGCATGGAACAAGAAGCTTTCATTGATAGAATTCTCTTGTAATAATGGCTATTAGGCTTCTATCAAGGCAGCACCTTATGAAGTGCTTTATGGAAGGAGATGTATATCCTCAATCCATTGGTATGAACCTAGGAAGAAGCATTTAGAGACCACCGACTTCATAAGGGAGATCATTGAAGCAGTACGGAAAATCAGGAAAAGGATAGAAATTACCCAAAGTCGACAGAAAAGCTATGCTGACAAACGGAGAACACCATTGGAATTTCAAGTGGGAGACATAGTTTTTCTTAAGGTTGCACCAATGAAAGGTGTAATGAGGTTTGGGAAGAAGGGAAAATTGAGTTCGAGATATATTGGACCATTCGAGATCCTCGAACGGGTCGGAAAAGTAGCATATAGGTTGGTTCTATCACCAGAATTGGCTAATGTATCTAATGTCTTTCATGTATCTATGCTGAAAAAATATGTCCTGGACCCTTCACACGTGTTAAATCATGAACCCATCAAGATTCATGAAGTCTTAACTTACAAAGAGAACCAAACAAAATATTAGCACGTGAAGAGAAAACTTTGCAGAACAAGACAATACCCCTGGTTAAGGTATTGTGGCGTAATCACAAAATCGAAGAGACCACGTGGGAACGAGAAGAAGAGACGAAGAAAAAGTACTCACGCCTATTCTAATTTCGAGGACGAAAATTTCATAAGTAGGGGAGATTATAAAATCCGAGACAACTCTAGACTTGAAAAAAAATTATTTTAATAATTATTTATCATGAGCTTTTAATATTAGTGTATTCTTTTGAAGAATGAATTTATCATGTTAATTTTCTTGTCTAAAATTTTATTATGTATATTTCATTTCTTTGATCATAGAAATTGAGTAGTTATACAGTAATGAATTTTGTGAATATATTACAGTGAGATACACACAAGAAAGCCAAGTTGAATTATGTATCTAATTACAAGTATAAATTATTTTACAACATATATGGCTATTATTGTTAATATGAAATAGGAGTAGTTAATCATGTTTACTATTGGGCCCTAAATTGTTTGAGTTTAATAATACTTTATTTTGGCCAAATAGGTAATAGGAAAGTTTAAATTTGAAATTATTAGTATTCTTATTTGTATTTGTCATTGGGTTTTAATCATTTAGCCTAATATTTTTTATCTTGGCCTAATAGGTAATAGGAAAACCCAAGTTGAAGTAAATATTTGAAGCCCAAGTAATGAGTTAAATAGTCACAAGTAAGAAATATATATATATAAATAGTAAAAGAAGAATTAGTGGTATAGCCATTAACACATTTTAATAATATGCATATATATATATATATTCATCACTTCACTTATATGAATGGAAGTTGATGTAAAAGATCATTAACATTTTTTATTTATATATTATTATCATTAAAATAAAAGAAATTTATTAAGTACATTAGAAAACAAAACAAAAATTAGGTAAGTTATATAATAATGCATTGTTATTTGAATAGTATATCCATTATATAGATTTTATGGATATTAAATGTAGATATAATAAGATAATACATTATTTTTTCTAAGTGGATGAAGCATAGTTAGGTTAATAAAATTAATTTAATTGCATGATGAAAAGATAACAAATAAAAAAAAGTTAGGTAAGTGGTGATTATTATTAATATTTCTTTTTGAAATAATTTTTAATTATATTTTATGTATATAATTAGCCTATAAATAGGGCACTCTTTTGTAAACATAACCAAGTTCCTTCATTTCTTTTCCTCCATCTTTCTCTCAAAGTTTCTATTTCATCCATTGTGATTTGAAGAATTTTCTCTTAGAGTTCTTCAAGTTTCAAGGAAAAAAATGGGTAATTCTTAGAACTCTTAGTCTTTCCAGATTTGTCTATTTTATTATACTTGTGCACCAAAATTCTTCAATTTTAATATGAAACACTATTTTAGGATTTATGTTGTGAATGTTTTCAAATACGTAAAATTGGTTTCATATGACCAATGATAGCATATGTTGATATATAAAATGAATGTTGATGCATGAATAATAAATAAAAAGGATAAAGAAGAGGCACGTGGTTGCAACAAGGTTAAATATAATATCACCTATAACATGGATAGTTTTAAAAGAATATTCTGTTTGAAATAAAAGTATTTGATATGATTAAATATGATATTTTGCCCATGCAAGAGATGTTTGTTTGGCTTGTATATGTGCCTATGAAAATACATGCCTCCTATGATAATAAGATGAGGTAAATTTACTTTACAATATTATTCATAACTTGATAAATATACTTCAATTTAAGGTAGTATCAAGAACATGAAATATAAGTTTTGGTTTGAAATTTGATACAACCATTTATGTTAAAAAGGAGACTAAGTAAAAGATAAGAATATTAAAGTGTCGTACCAACCTCCACTAGGTGAGGATTTCTAAGGGAAGATAAGATCAACCTCTACTAGGTGAGGATTCCCGAGGAAAATATGTTAAATTCATGACCGTTGGTATTTCAGTAAGGTCACTCTCCTGATTCCCAGTCGGCAAGTATGCACTTGGTACGTACACAACGGCTCATAAGAAAGATTAAAGATTACTTCATAAAATACAAGTTGAAACATTACACAAAGATGTAAAAATTGAACTTTCATGAAATATTATTTGTATGAAAAATTTTATGAGATGAATTGTACTTACTGAGCGAAAGCCCACGTAGTATAAATGTCCATATTGTAGGTAGCAAAGTCAAGTAACTTTTGTTTTAATTGATGGGTTGACTAAAATCGAGGCAGGGATGGATTCGAGACATGGGCTTTAGGATACCACCACTATAAATTTCTGTTTAAGTTGTCTTCTCTTTAAATGGTATAGTTTACTAAGATTAAGTCATATATTTCTTTAAGTTAATAACGAGATGAAATGTTTAAAATCTAAATTTTAAGTTTAATTATGCCTTTGAAATTAAGTAATCATTTTGCTATATACAATATGACTAATTTTATCTAAAAATCTCATTATAGAATACCATACATATATTATCTTGAAGTATATTTTCAGTAATTAAAGATTTTAAAATAATTATGTTGTTTTATTATCTAATATATTGATTTAAACAAATATAAGACTAAATGAGCTTTGTCAAAAATACTTAAACCGTCTAAGGAGAGCTTGGGATTTAAGAAGTCCACTTGTGACCCCCCTCCTCACCTAGAAGCTTTTTTAGTTGCGCATTATTTGAATCTCATAAAAAAATATAATATTTCCTTCAATACATTCTATAAATTTCTTAATATGATGTTTGGAATAATTGGTTAACTATCTTGAGAGAATTATATAAATAAAAAAAAATTGTCATGAATTTTCATAGTCCAAGTTTGTGAATTTTAAAAGAATAAATTAAGTCAAGAATATATGTAGATATCGGTCTCAAAAGTCGGGTCATTACAGGTTAGGATCTTCTCCAGTAGTTAGATTGTCTAGAAGGCCAAGAAAATCTCTCTCAGCTGAGGATATGTGAGATCTTTGTCTAGTGAACTCAGGAACTAGTGTCAATGTCTGCAATGACAAGAAATGGTTCATCGAACCAAATCAATTGATTGATGCTGGTCGTTATGTGAAAATTGGAGACAATCGAAGAGTTCTAATTAAAGGCATAGGCGATGCTTATCTGAAAATCAATGATAGATCTATGATCGTGAAAGATTGCTACTACGTAGCAATGTTTAGGATGAATGCTCTCTCAGTATCGAAAATGTATAAAGAAGGCTATTGCTTCATGTTTGACAAGAAGGTATGTATCTTCTATAACTATCTATTATACTGTGTGAGAGAAATGTAGAATGGACTTTATGTTCTGCCCCAAAGCCATAAAGTACATCATCTTCAATGATGAATATTAGTAAACTCCAAGAAATGGTGAAAGACATTAGGAATGCAACACCATCAAATGGCACAAGTGACTAAGACACATGCCATATTCAAAAATTTGCAGACTTATGAAGTTAGGTCATTTACATAAAGTAGATATCAGCAACGACATAGACTGCAAAGATTTTTAGAAGCCTATAAAGTACAAGCGTCATAATGCCACTCGTTATGAAAGCTAAAGTATGTTTAGAGTGCATACATGTGCATATTTGTGAATAATTGGAGATAGTTTCCTAAAAAATGTATACATTGTTTGTCACTTTTGTTGGTGAATATTCGTACTTCGATCAAGTGTGTCTTTTGAAGAAATACGATGAAGTCCTAGATGCTTTCCATGAGTTTGACAGAAAAGTGTTGATGCAACACGACACTAAGGACAAGAAGTTCAAGATTGAAGCTAAACACGGATATATTGACTTAATATAACTTTAGGACCTTTAAGATTCATGGAATAATTGAATCTAAGATCTTAGTATTCAATTTGTGAATTGGTTGATAATTTTGTGTAACTGGCCATTGAGAACAAAATTATCGACAACATTATTCCTTGATAGAAAGATGGTAACTTAAAGTTAAATATGTGTTGAAACGGTATTACGGTAATTTCACCTATCTAACTATGGTATTGTATAGGAATTTTACATGTGGTATAGGCTAGTAGATTAAATCTCTAAAAAAGGTATGACATTTAATCTAAGAGTGCAGTATTGGACCCTTAGTAGAGTGACCCCTTTATTAATAGTATTTATACAAATACCATTATAAAAGTTATTATGTATTTATTATACTATTGAAGCTTAGATTATTTGGATCCACTAGGTCTCTTGTCTAGCTCAACAAAGCTCATTAATTGGTTGGTGGTATTTATGAAATTAGTTTCATGAAATTGTATAAAATAATGATTCTAAACAAAAGTTGGTATTTTTATAAATAAGTTATATGAGTTGGACATATTTATAAAAATACACCCAAAGGCTAAATTGGAGAACAAATCCAATCCTAGTTGGACTGGAATTAGTAGTTTCGGACCGCATATATATAAGATATATGAGAGAAAAAACTGCATAAAAAACCTAGTAGTGCAACATGCATAATAGAGGGAGAGAGAGAGAGAGAGGATTCGCTTAAGGGCTGAGAGAAGAGGTGAGAAAAAGTGTCCTGCAACCTCACAGTCTCATCTGACATCCTGGTATTCGAAAGGATGAAGAAGGTATTCTTGATCGTTCTCCAACAAAGGATTCAACTTGGTGCCCACTCGCCTCATCAACCAAGAGCAAGAGCATAGACAAGAAGATCTAAGATTGGAGATTTGATCACCATCAACAAGGAGATTAAGGAGGAGCACGCTACAAGAGGTAAACCCTAATCTCATCTCTAAGATTAATGTATCTAGATTTGATTTATGTTATACATGCTCCTGTATATGATATATGCATGTTCTATAGTTATGAAAATTGTTTTCATGTAAAAATTTTAAAACCTAAATTTGCTAACTTTTCCACTGCGTTCATGATGTGGTTATGTGTTTTTCATAGTTTGCATAGATGCATGATATTTCCTAAGTGTTAGGTCAAATCCCTGTGCCTGGGTCAATTGCTCAGCTCAAACTCCTCCTTTGTTGCCCCAAGGGGGTGGTCGAAGTAGCAAGACACTCTTTTTTAAGGCCTTCTCTTAATGGGGGAGAAATGGTCAAAGTTTCGAGCCTTCATATCACTCTTGGTAGTCTAACCAAATGGGGGTGGCTCTAAGAAGTAAGCTATAACCAAGATCTCAATCGCCCTTTTTTTCCATTAAAAAAAACTCTCCCTCTCTTTTTCTCTTCTATCCCAACCTGATTCCCATCTCTAACTGATTCTTAGCATCACAAAAACCATTGGCCATTGGAGCTCTAAACTGTCGATGCGCCAACTTACCCTCTTTTTCGTTAACCAAAGCTCATAACCCTGATCCCTCACCACCATTCATACTTCCTCATGATTCATAGATAAAAGAAATTGAGGAATGCAAGCTTCCTCATGCTTTGTAGAGAAAAGAAACTGAGACTCAAAGGGAGACGACCACTGAAGCTACTCAATTTGAAATTGTGACCATCTAATGTTCACTTGTCTCAACTTTGTCAGGTGAAGCTTGCCTAAGCTCCAACTCAATGCTGGAAGCTAGAACTAGAAAGTTTCAGATCTGAATAGTGGAAAAGTTTAGTTTTCGCCTATTATTTTGAAACCTAACCATTAAATTGAGGTATAAATGGATCTATTTGATTATACTCCTCAAATGGGTCACGTGGACACATAATAGAAAATATAAATTGCTAAAACCTACACTGACAGGGCTTTGATGTTGCCTAATTTTATGTTCCGAAACTTAATTGTGCCATATAGCCTGATTAAAGAACTAAATACACTTTAAGGGTAGCCAATTTCAATGTTCTAGTTGCTAAAAATGACCTACCAATTAGGAAAAACTACACATACGTAGATAATGGAAAAACACATGATTATATCATGAATACAGTGAAAAAATAATCGAATTTAAGTTTTAAAATTTTTATGTGAAAACAATTTCTATGACCGTGGAATATGCATATATCAAACACAGGATCATGTTTAACGTAAATCAAATCTAGATGCATAAACTCTAGAGATAAGATTAGGGTTTACCTCTTATAACGTGCTATTCGTTGATCTCCTTTTTGATGATAATCAAATCTCCAATCCTAGATACTTCTGCTCTTAGTTGATGAGGTGAGTGGCACCTAGTTATATCCTTCATTGGAGACCTATTAAAAACTCCTTCTTAGTCTTCTAGTCATAGTTATATAAGATGAGTACATGAAATTTCTAGAAAACTATTTTCTTCTCTCTGGGATATGTATGGCCAAATCGCACAATTACTTTAGTTCAATGTGCTTGGTCGAATTTCACTGCCCATCTCCCTCTCTATGGCATGTTACACTAGGCTAGGGTGGTGCAATTTTTTCTCTAAAGTATCTTATATATATGAGGCCTAAAACTGCTACTCTCAGTCCAACTAGGAGTGGGTTTATTCTCCAATTTTGGCTTTGGCTATATTTTTTATATATATGTTCAACTCATGTAACTTATTTATAAAAATACTAACTTCTATGTAGAATCATTATTTTACCCAATTTTATGAAACTAATTTCACAAATATCACAAACCAATTAATAAGCTTCACTGAGTTAGATATAAAACCTAATCGATCTAAATAATCTAAGCTCCAATAGTATGATAAATATATAATAACTCTTATTCTGGTATTTATATAAATACTAGTAGTAAAAGGGACACTCTACTAAAGGCCCAATGATGCACTCTTAGATTAAATTTTATGCCTTTTATAGAGATTTAATCAACTAACTTGATTACCCAATCCATCTAGCATATTCTATATCACATGTAAAATCCCTACATAATATTGTAGTTGGATAAGTAAAATTATTGTAATACTCCTCCAAAACATATGTTTCTTTAAGTTACCATCATTCTATTAAGGAATAATATTGTCGATAATTTTTCTCTCAATGGGCATATTGATAAATTTATGAACCAATTCATAAAGTCAATACTAAGTTCTTAGATTTAATTATTCGATTAATCTTGAAAGACCTTAAAGTTGTATTAATATGTAGTGTCGTTAGCTATTCGGTGTTCCCATCAATTTACAAGCCATAATCTCTAATTTCACATAGGCTAGTCTTTTAACAAATTAAAAGGTTAAAACCCATGAAGGCCAGTCCAGTCAAACATCAAGGATTAAGATCTATATATTAGGAACTAGTTTGTGATAATACTAAGAATTGAGGTAGAACACTCTAATTCTTTATGTTACATAATCCAGTTCAATATACGTAATTTATTTATGTTATACTAGTATTTCTACCAAAAGCGAGATATTTCAATGATTTAAGATATATCATTCCTATTGAAATAGATAAACACTCTAATATTTAGTAAATAAAGTATTCTTTCTTTATTTACAGATTGTGAACTAGTTAATTTAGATCTAGATAAAGAAACAAGTCTCTTCATAACTAACACTTAATCATATTTATTTCTTTAAATGCAAATAAAGTCATAGAAATTTTTTCGATAAATAAACTATTCAACTAAGACGGTTTAATTTAGAAAATATCATAATCGCATATAAGAGAAAGTTATTAACATTAATAGGGTAAAATTAGAAATATGTTTTTTAGGACAAATATCCCAACACTATTTGTTGTGTGAAGTTTATTTTGCCAAAATCGTTAAGTGGGTCGGACTGTCCACATTTGATAAGCCCACATCGGCCTTGTATTGAGCTTGCCTCGCACCTATCCCTATAAAGGAACTCTGCATGGCCCATAACCTCAGCCCATATTTTATGCAGGCCTTAGTGGGTTGTGTCTATGGGGCCTAAATATGTACTTAGCTATACGGATCAAAATGCAGGCCAAATTTCGTTGTTATTCTATATTTTAATATTTTTAATTTTATCAAGCTTTATTATTTAATAGAGATTATATCATCCCTTTATTTTTGTTAGTTAAAATAGAAAAAAAAGAACCATATTCATATTCTTTTAAAATTTGAATAAATTAAAAATAAATAATAATGAGTAAATAAATAATATTAAAACCATATAACTAAAAATATTTGATTAAAATTTTTTAATTCTTTAATCAAGAAATATATTTAAAATTATATATAAAATGACTAAATGTGGGCCTGATTTGCACTTAGAGAAATGTGGACTAGGCCAGACTGATGGGCCTATTATTGAGGCGTAGCCCTGCCTCTACTCTATGCTCGTATTCTTTGGAATATATTTCTAGAAAATATTTTCATAAAATTATTTTTAAGAATACTATAGTTTTGTAAAATTAAATAACACAACAGAATTAGTCGTTTAAAAAATTTTTTTACAAACTAGATCGTGATCTAACATAAACTAACTCAAAGATCTATAAGAAGATATTATCCAGAATTGTTCCACAACCTTCTCGTCTTCTTGTCTATTCTAGAAAGATATTTGATTAATTTGGTACGTGGTCATCATCTTGATTCCTGAGAGAGAGATCAATAGAGAAACAAGAAGATGATATTCTTGATATGATTCCTCTAGGATGGCTGAAACAAGAAGATGATATTCTTGATATGATTTCTCTAGATCGTGATCTAACATAAATTAACTCAAAAGTCTATAAGAAGATATTACCCAGAATTGCTTCACAACCTTCTCGTCTTCCCATTTATTCTAAAATGATGTTTGATTAATTTGGTATGTGGTCACCATCTTGATTCCTAAGAGAGAGATCAACAGAGAAACAAGAAGATGATATTCTTGAAATGATTTTTCTAGGATGGCCAAAACACCAAGGATTGTAAAGACATAGGATTTGTTGATTTTTCTCTGCTTTCTTTCTTTTTTATTTTTCATGTAACACTCTATTCCTAAGGGTTGTTTCATGTATGTCACCTAATTGTGGCTACTAGAGAACTTTTCTCTTAACTATACGTAGACTAGTCACTTGTTGGGCTCAATTGATTATCAAATAACTATTAAGCTTTAATTGGAGCTAGATAGAGGACGAGATAGATCCATGTAGCCAAAGCTCTTATAGATTGGATACAAACAATGATAATTAACTCATAATTATGAATGTATATTATCCATTAATATTAGGGCATACTATTATAGGCCCAATATTGAACTCTTAGACTAAATGTTATTTATTTTCTATGAAGCTTATTAGTAACTGATTAGCTCAATGTATTTACCTTTGAGTTACTATTTTTTATCTAATGGATAATAATTGACTACGGTATTTGTATTTACTTTTAGCAATACTGTTAAATTCACATAGTGAATACTGGGACCCTAGTTTATATTATCCAAATAATTGATAATACTCAAAGTAACATTATATCTATTTCATATACCTTATCTTTCAAGATGCTAGAGTTCGAAACATAAATCGAAATTGTTCCTTTATTAACTCAAAAAAACAAAATACATGAAAAAAATGTACGTTAATCACTAGGAAAAAGACATTCTACAATAATATTAGATTAGTAAAATTAGAATATTGAGTTCTAAAAATTTTAATTCACTCAATCCTATTCGATTTTGTTATAACTTTCTTATAACACACTAGCGTTTCTATCTGAAGACTCACTTTGTTAATTGGAGATTTCATTAACCATATCAAAATAGATAACACTACATTCTATGGCATAGTAAAGTATTCTACTTTCAATATACAGAATGCAAACAATTTAATTTAGACACAATGAAATAAATAATATAATATCTCCCATATATAAACTCATTATACGAATAATTCTTTATTATTTATTACATGTCTTGGAATCTTTTAGATGTTTACATAAGATAAATATAGACATCACATATATATTAATAGGACAAAAATGAAATAAAAATTCTTGATATAGAATTGATTAATACCAATTAGATAATAAATAATCCAATAAATATTGTTTACAATGTCAAAGTAATAAACTACTTTATAGGACATTATTCTAACACTGTAGTGTCGGGCCGACTCAAGTCCGTATTAATATAAATCAGGCTAGGCCAGTACCATGCTTTTCTTTTTAAAAGTGGGTTAGTCTACAAAACCTGACCCACAAAACTTGGCCCACATTAGTATCTCTATGCTTTGCAGGTCAGGCAACCATTGGAAAGAAGATTTTTTAAAGTAAGCAAATAGACGTTTCACATCATTGACTAAGTCTCTAGCCAAAGAATGAGGACAACACATGCATTTGATAGCTAGCCTTATCTACTCTAGTAAGGTATGGACTTAATTACCAAATTTTAAACTAGCGTATGATAAAAGTATTGGAAAAATAATTTATAAACCATTGTAAATGGCTATTTTTCAAGCATAAAAAAGAGTAGGATCCACATTGTGCGACTAGAAACTTTTGGTAATATCATATTCTTCTCTGCGAATACATTAAAATAGTATATTCATATGCTAAAAATAAAGCTTAAGTGAATAAGAAATTGATACCCAAAGTCAGATGTTTGGAATAGAAACACTATACGAAGTAGGAGAAATCTCACATGGAAAAATTAGCTCATGACCAAGGGGTATATATTGAGGTGCACATTTTAAAGCTTGGTAATATGATAAGTTGAGAGACTCTCTTCTGTGCTAGAAAAAGGTGAAAATCCCATCCAGAAAATGGTTTAGGCTTGGGTGCACCCACACATACTAGGAACATGAATTTCAATCTGAAAACCTTATCCTTGGCTACAAATGTTTTCCAATCCCAATTAAAGCCCAAATGCATTGTCGGAAGCAACTAGAACTGAAGAGTAACAGTTCAACTAAGATGTTTTGGCTTTATTGTTATAATAGTCAAATATTTTTTTGCCATATTAATGATGTTTTTTAATGTATAGTTTCCCTTGAGCAATATAAAAAGAGACCTTCTCCTTCACTTATATATACACTAAGAACATTCTAATCTCTTTGTTGTGAGTCATTTTAATATTTGAATTTTCCCTCTCTTAGTGTAGTTGAGCTCTGAGCAACAAGAATTCTGGTTCAAAAGCATTAGCCTCAGCCTAAAAATGTTTTCCAATCCCAATCAAAACCTAAATAAATTGCCAGTAGCTACAAGAACTGAGGCATAACAATTCAGCAAAAATGTTTTGGCTTTATTATTGTATTAGATAGACATTTTTTTACCATATTAATGGGGTTACTCATGTTGGGATTTTTGCCCTAAAAAGTAGATTTCTAATTTTACCCTTTTGAGTATAAACAACTATCTCTTATATAAAATTATGAATTTGCTAGATTAAACTATCTTAGTTGAATAGTTTATTCATCTGAAAAATATTCCATGACTTTATATGTGTATAAAGAAATAACCATGATTAAGTGTTAATTATGGGGAGATTTTTTTCTTTATCTAAGTCTGAATGAAGTAGCTTACATTCATTAAATAAAGATGGAATACTTTATTTACTATAGGTTATAGTATTTGTCTATCTCAATGGGAATGATGTGTCTCAAATCATTGAAGTATCTGACTTCTGATAGAAACACTAATACAACATAAACAAGTTATGTGTATTAAACTGGACCAGATAATATCAAAGAATTGTAGTACTGTAACTCAATTCTTATATTATCACAAACTAGATCTTAGCATATAAATTTTAATCCTTGATGTTTGACTAGACTTGCTTTCATGGGTTATAGCCTTTTAATTTGTTAAAAATCTAACCTCTATGAAGTTAGAGGTGAACTCTGGTATATTGGAGGTTATGGCTTATGAATTGATGGGAATATCAAATAATTAAGGACACTATACATTAATGCCACTTTAGGTTCTTTCAAGATTCATAGAATAATTAAATCTAAGATCTTAGTATTCACTTTGTGAATTGGTTGATAATTTTGTCTAAATGGCCATTGAAAACAAAATTATCGACAACATTATTCATTGATAGAAAGATAGTAACTTAAAGGTAAATAGGTATTGGAGGAGTATTACGGTAATTTCACCTATCCAACTACGGCATTATATAGGGATTATATATGTGTTATAGAATATGCTAGATGGATCGGTTAATCAAGGTTAGTTGATTAAATCTCTATAAAAGGCATAACATTTAATCTAAGAGTGCAGTATTAGGCCTTTAGTGGAGTGTCCCCTTTACTAATAATATTTATATAAATACCATAATAAGAGTTATTATGTATTTATCATATTATTGGAGTTTAGATTATTTGGATCCATTAGGTCCCTTGTCTAGCTCAATTAAGCTCAATAATTGGTTAGTGGTATTTGTGAAATAAATTTCATGAAACTGTGTAAAATAATGATTCTATACAGAAGTTGGTATTTTTATAAATAAGTTTTATGAGTTGGACATATTTATAAAAATACACCCAAAGCCCAAATTAGAGAACAAGCCCAATCCTAATTGGACTAGGGTTAGCAGTTTTTGGTCAAGTATATATAAGATTTATGAGAGAAAAATCTACACAGTAACTCTAAGGAGTCACATGCATAAGATACAGGGAGAGGGAGAGAAAATTTGGCCAACTTAGGCTAAGTGAGAGTGAAAAAAGTTTTCCACAATCTCATAGTCTCATCTCACATCCCAGTGTTCCATAGGATCAAGAAGGTGTTCTTGATCATTCTCTAACGAAGGTTTCGACTTGATGCCTACTCGCTTCGTCAATCAAGAGCAAGAGCATAGACAAGAAGATCTAGAGTTGGAGGTTTGATCACCATCAATAAGGAGATCGAGGAAGAACATGCTACAAGAGGTAAACCCTAATTTCATCTCTAGGGTTTTATATCTAGATTTGATTTATATTGTACATGATCCTGTATATTATGCATGTATGTTATATGGTTATGAAAACTGTTTTCATGTAAAAATTTTAAAACCTAAATCCGTTAATTTTTCCATTGCGTTCATGATATGATCATGTATTTTTCCATATCTGCATGCATGCATGAGTTTCTTAAGTGTTAGGTCAATTTACTAACAATTCAATGTATAGTTCCCCTTCAGCATCATAATAAGGGACCCTCTCCTTCACTTTTACATATACTAAAAATATTTTAATCTCTTTGTTATGAGTCATTCCAATATTTTAGTTTTTCCTCTCTTGGTGTACTCAAGCTTTTAGGTAGGTCAAGCTCTGTTATTGTGGTATGTGTAGTCTTAGTGATAGAGTTTGAGTGCAACTCAATTCGTTGGAGTAGAAAGTTAGTACAGCGTTGTTATTTGTGAACTATTTTATTTTGGGAGACAGACATCATTAACAATGCTCGTAGCACCTGATGAGAAAGCGTAAATATTTTAAGGACATTATTTGAAATAATAGGCTTGGTTTAATTTCCCTTAAAACATCATTATTTTCTCTTTTATATGTTGAGATAATATTTGTTATTTATTTCTATAACTTATTTTGATAATAATTTTTATTGTCGCATTTAAGTTTTTAGATTTATTATAATTTTATAACATTTTTCTAACAAAAAATTAAATATGTTGTTATATTGTAGAAAATGTGAACTTTTATTGGTTTTGAATACTATTTAGTGCTTTTAGACTATATTATACATTTATATTCTATTGCTCTTAGCTTTGTTTCACATGTTTAATTTGTTTCTATTCAAAATATAATTGCTGTACGCCTCCATTTTTCTAGAAAATCTAAGGTGACTTTATATGAAAAACAGAGCACCTTTTAGAACCAAGAGTTATACTGTGGGTGCAAATTACATAAACCTTATTAGAGTTTTCTAATAAGGGTCCCTTCGGTAGATATAGGCATTAGGTTGCCTATTCTCATATTTTGGGTAGGATGTGTCAGCTCAGGTATTTATCATAATATAGTGCTAATATCATGAGTTCAGGACGAAAGGATACGAGTTTATTGGATTGGGTGATTTAACATTAGGTGATTTATGTTATACAATATATGATAAAAGAATATAATTTTATTGGATTGGATGATTTAAAATTAGGTGATTTAGTTTATGTTATATAGTATATGGTTTTTTTATATATGGCCTCATTCTATGTTTTCATAAAAATATAAGCATAACTACAAAAAAATAAATACCCGCAGCATGACTTTTCTGCAAATTTATTTTGTCTTTTAGCAAAAGCAAAATTTTACTTTCATATTAAGAATATATGCCTGAAATGAGTAATTTTCCCTTAATTAAACAAGGAATCAGGATTGATTATATTTATTCGTGATACCAAACACTTTAACTCCTCTAGTGTGGAGACAATCCCTAAATACCCAATTTAAAACACTCTATTATTGTTGCCAAAAAAACTAAAACGAATTGAATTTGATTGAAATTAGTTTAAAATAAATACATCCAAAAGAAAATATGAATAAATTAAATACAATTCCTGGCTGCCACACCTCATCATCTTCTTCATCAGTAACCCACAGCAACCTTTTTTGTTTTTTTAATTCGAAAATAGAGATAAATAGAGGTTTAACGTGGGTGGGTGGTGTAGATCAACTTTAATGCAGGTTGTGTGGTTGCTTGGTTCGAGGAATCAAGTACAGAGAGCTTGAGATCTTGAAGGTGTAGGGGGCAGGGACCTCAACCTAGGATCTGCTCCCACCATCTCCATCGCTCCAAATATAGCTGATGCGTTTTTGCTTCTGGGTTCTTTAAATAAAAGAAATAATAATGGCATTAATAATCCAACGATGGGCATTTGCCTTAAACAAGCGGACAACTTTCGTATTGGGCATTTGATATTTGATAACAATCCAATTATGGCATCTGCCTTAAACAAGTAGAGCAGCTTCTATACAGAGAACCATTTGATAACAATCTCAATGGATTATCTTCATAACTATTTGCTAAAATCAAGATTTAGACAAAAACTTCAAAAGAAATTGTTAATACCTATTTAGATTATGTTTGATGTATTGTATTATGACCTATTGAATTAGGTTGTATTATATTTATTCTATTATAGTATTGTGTTTGGTATTGCATAGTATTTTAAAAGTTATTTTTTAAAACAATTTTTCTAAAGAATTATTAAGATATATTTTTCTAAATAATATTTTCATAATTATATTTTTTTTAAAATACCACTTTCTAAATTTATTTTTAGAAAATGCCACTTTTAAAAGGGATAAAGTGATGTGAGAGAAAGAGATAAAAGATAAATTAATAAAAGAGAAAGTAATGAAGAAAAAATTAAGGACAGAAAAAGTGAAGAGAGTTAGTATTGTATAACAGACCTTTCTACCTAGGTGAGCATGATTTGCCATTTTTTACACTTTTGGGGTGTAGCCGTCTAGAACTCAGTTTTGATGGCCAAAATGGCATTTTTTTGATGATCTAATGGTCCAAAATTGACCTATCCTTAAGTATGCTTGAACCAACTTGACGAAAACCCTATTTTAAGGGTGGATTCACACAATTCTCATGAGATTTTCAAAAGAGAAAAAGCTCCGAAACTCTATTTTTGGAGCTCTACATAAAGACATTAAAAATAGCTATGATAAATAAATATATTGTATATTAATATATACGTTTCTAGTTTTAAATTCTTGTTTAGATTTCTGTTTTAGCTTTTATAGTGATTAGTATAGTTGAGAGCAAATGTTGAGAGAGAAATCAAGAGGGCAAAAAGCTATCTTTAGAAGAGGAGGCTTCTCAATCTCGAGGAACATATCAAAGCTCTTCTAAGAAGAGAGACCTAACCCATCTAGTTTCATTGTTCAACTTTTATAATCTTGATTTTATTTGAATGGTTTGCTATTTGTTCTCGATCTATATTATGAGCTAATTGTCTTTTGTCTATTTTTACTATATGAACTAACCTAGTATCTTGTTTATTTTTATCTCTCCTTTTCATATCTAATTGTCCATATGATTGGTTTCTTTTTCTCATACTTAATACTTCTCGTTGCTTGATCTCTAACTTTCATGATTTTTTTAGAAACATGCAATAAAATGGAAATGAAGTAATGTATTTAGCCATAGAAAGAGAGATATACATCTAAATATGATAGAAATATACCTATTTAATGTGTATAACTATTGTGAGTGTTTGAACCTAATAATTCCATCTAGATTTAGCCCTCATAGGAATATAATGCATTGGATTAGATAAAAATTATGACTTGACAACGTAAGAAGCTTCTAATTAAATTAGCTCATTTGGTTAACAATAAATTGGTTAAACTAATCAGAGGTAAAGTGAGATATAAATGTAAAAGAGTGGTTAGGTTGGAGAAACAATAAACCTAGATACTTTTCTTATCTTAGATTCTCTTATATTTTTTTTGCATTTTATTTTGTTTCTTTTATTTTTCTTTATTTGAAATTTATTATCAATTACTTGAATAAAGTTAGGATTGACTAATTTTAGTGCTTAATATTAAAATAATATTTAATCCTCATAGGTTCGACACACAACTTAGTAAATCTATATTACTTGTGACGATGTGCACTTACATGGGTACGTGTGAGTAATTCACTTGTACACTAACCATCAACAAGTTTTTAGCACGATTGTAGGGATTGATTTATTATTTCTTTATTAATGTTAATACCAGTCAATTCTAATTTTACTTCAAACTCTTTATTTTTGTTTTAGGTACTTTTTGATGGCTTACCATGATTATTATGGAGGTAGAAGCATGAAAAATACTGGAGAGCAATTGTATGAAGCTATCATGGCCTTGACTACTTATCTGAGTGAATTAAACAAGAGACTTGATGCCTTAGATATATAAGCTTCCCAAAGAGTCTTTATGAATTACCAATTATGTAGAGGAAGCCACCTAAGAGAAGGATATTCTCACAACTTGCATCTGGTACATTTTGTTACTAGTGTTCTTATATAACAAAATAACCTGCACTCCAATTTCTACAATCTAAGTTAGGAGGAATATCTTAACTTCTCTTAGTGCAACAATTAAGGCCCGTCACTATATTTGAATGATGAGCCATTGTTTTCATCAGAGTTTACTTATCAACCACCTATTCAAGGAGAAATGCCATTTTTGGAGTATCTCACAGTACAACACATTACAAGAATACGTGCCAACCTCCAAGAGTAAGAGGCCTCGATCTAGAATCCTGAAAATCAAATAGGCTATCTTGCTAGTGCTCTCAACGATCATCCCCAAGGCACCCTTTCAAGCGACATGGCTCTAAATAAGGAATTCTATGCCACTACAACTTGTAGTGGAATATTATATGAGGAGTCTAATCAAGAATTTCAAGAAGAAGAGGGAGAAATACAAGAAGCCACAATGACAGAGATATGGAGAAAATTGAAAAAATCATGGTTTCTAATGGAGAAAGTTCAATACCAAAGCTTCAACCAGTTTAAGCTTATCATCTACTAGTTCCTTTTCCTGAAGTTTTTCAAATTCAATTGAATGAGGAATGTGATGAGATCTTGTAAAAGCAATTACCATTGAAGTTGAATAATCCGAGGAGCATTTCTTTGCCTTGTAATATTGGAGATGTTTACTTTGAAGCCATATGTGATTCTAGTGCAAGAGTGAAGTTAATGTCTCTCTCCATCTACAAGAGGTTGAATTTTGCAGAATTTGTTCCAACTTTAGTTTCTCTCCATTTGGTGGATTTGATGTGTCTAAAGGGTCTACTTGCTAATATGTTGGTTAAAGTGGTCAAATTCAATATCCCCACGCATTTTCATATCCTTGATATGCAAAATGGGTCAAATTCAATATCCCCACGCATTTTCATATTCTTGATATGCAAAATGACCAAGATGTACTTATTATTTATGGTCAACGATTCTTAGATATGGGAAAGTTGAGGTTGATATTCCAAAAGATGAATTGACTTTGTGAAGTAAGAAAAAGAAAGTCACTTTAAAGGTCTTTTAGACAACAAGCATTTCGCTGATGCTTGTTTTTTCAAGAAAGTACAAAAAATGGCTAAAGTACTCAAAATTGAACTGATAGAAGAATCTCCTCAAGTTTGCATTGTCTCCGATAAAGCTTATTAAAACAAAATGGAAAATGTTACTTACTTGGGATCTTTGTCACCTATTGGATGAAAGCCAAAGTTTGAGGACTTTAGAGTGGAGTTTCCTTGTCCACCACCACCCAAGCAACAATTCATATCAAGTGGACCCATGATAGCTTATTCTTGTTATTTCTTCTCTCTCTAATTTAAAAAGAAGTATCGCCTTCAAAAGCTTGGAGCGTTAAAGATGATATCTATGCATTGGGATGGTCTATTGATGATATCAAAGGATAATATCACTTTCTTTCAACTTACGGATGAGCCACAGCCAAAAAATCAAGCCAAAGACTAAAACTTAAGCATTTCATAGGAGGTAAGCCAAGTGTTTATTTTTTCATATTCGTATTTTATGCAATCAAATGAGTGGTGCTACTTCAAGAAGACTATTTGTTGATTCACAAAGAAATCAAAGAACATAATATGAACTGTTCACTTATATTTGTTAATCTTCTCTCTCTGAAAAACTAAGAAAACTTTATAATAAGTGTCTAGAGTCTTCTCTTTATAGACAATAGGAAGGAGGTCTCCATAAGGAAACTATAGAGTCCTACGCACCACAATCATTGTACTATATGTGTATGGAATCTTTCCTTAATAAGCAAGATTAGCCAAAATTAGGTAATTCCCTTTTCAAGAATATCATGTTACTTGATTTCATAATTTGTAATGATTGACTATTCTGATTTGCCTTTTATATTCAGTAATCAATCAAATATTACTTAGTCAGTTCTTCCTTGATTTGTTAATATTTAATCGACCATAATTAGTATCTAATTATATCTAGGTTGATTGAACCAAATCAATTAATTGAAATCACCATCAACCTTTATACGGAAATTACTATATGAGAAGAGATTGATAACTTAGTGATCAAGCTTACTAGTTTTATTCGAAATTTACCAAAACTGAAGCCAATCCTCTCTCTACTGATTGTGCCACACGACCATGCCCAGTAACTTGGCTAGGTTCATAGGCCTCAATACAGTCCAACTCTATTTTGTCTAATTACCATATAATTGGTCCAATCTAGTAAGAATGTGACCATTGACATAAGTTAGCATGAGAATCTTAAGGGACATGTATAATTGGTTTCTAAACAGTTAAGTGAGCCTGTTAATTTTTTAATTTCAAGTCTATTCCACTAAAAGACTGAAATTGCACTCTAACTGTAACGTATCAAGTCCACATCAGGGATGTTCTAAGAAGATTATGAGTATTTAAGTGATTGTCTATGATTCCAAAAGTACTTTCAAGTTAGCACTTTTGGGTGAGGCCCAGTGGTGTTACATTTAGGTCGTTTTTTTTATATACATATAAATATAGAGAATATCTAATAATGTAATTCAACTAATTTTTATTTATAAATTCAATAATATAAATGCTTATTGTATACTACATATAATTACGTAACTAAACTAACTACATTATCTCCATATTTTAAAAAAAAAAAAAAGCAAATAAACTCCAACACCTAGACACACCAAGCACTTTAACAACTAATTTATTACTTTAGTATTTATACAAATTCACAAATTTGAATAATCTATAGATAGTAATTATTTAAATATAATCTGATTAGATTTAGTTTCAAATTTAAATTCAAAACTATATCCTAATTTAAATCAAAATTAAATTAAAAATAATTATAAAATTTAAATTATTCAAATTTAAACTATCATAATTTATGGATAATTATCAAGTCATATTTAATCAAATTAAATATCAAATTAATTTGAATAGTTGTTATCTATTTATATTCAAAATCTAAATAGAAAGAGATAGGAAATTTATCTAATTTTAAAAATTAGTAGATATCCTATTCAAATTCAAATTAACTATTAGATTTATTAGGATAATATCTAATCATATCTAATTTCATTAAATATCTAAATAATTTGAATAACTATTATCTATTTAAACTTAAAATTTAAATACTGGAGAGATAAGATAGGAAATCTTATCTAATATCAAAAATTAGTAGAAATTTATTTGAATTCAAATTAATTAGTAGATAATATCCTAATTATCTAATTAATTTAAATTTTCAGTATCCATTTAAATTCAAAATTTAAATAGCAAAAGATAATATAAGAAATCTTATCTATTTCAAAAATAATAGATATCTAATTCAAATTTAAATTATCTGTTAGATAATAATCGTTGATTAATTAATTAAATTTAGAAATTAGAAGTAGTGGAAGAAATGCCACCACTATCAGCCTACGAGCCATCAATACCCGAGAAAGGCAGCGAGATGCAAAGCAATAGAGTGGGGACGGGACGGGGCTGCCTGGCTTCGGCACATGGCAAGGTCGTACGTGGAAGGTGCATTGCCCGCACGTGGGCCGTGCGCTGGCTGTGCATGGGTGCGTACTGGAACAATGCGGAACGAACTCCCCACCCCCAAGTGCTACACGGGTGCGGGAGGTATGCTGGCTGTGCAGGCTGCCCGTAAGCATAGCATGCTATGTGCCTAGTTGAGACATGTAAGTCATGCACATCAGCCATAAACACAGGCCTCACATATTGGCATGCATGCCATGTGCTAGTGTAACAGAAGTGCACATTGGTACAACAAATCATGCACAGCTATCATACAGACTACGTTGGCCACGCCCGTGTAGTGCACGCAGCCACGTACAGGTGCTGCCACGCTAGCAGCCAATTTTTTTTTTAAATGCTGAAAAAATTAAAGCAACATAAAAATGTTCTGGAAAAAATTGAGATTTTCAAACTCATTGACACATATTCATGAATCTATCAACCATAAAATTCTAGAATAAACTAACATAATTTTACTTTAATCACTATCTATAAGTTTTCTCACCATGCAAAAAGTAATAGTATATGTAATTAAACATCATTCATCACTATGAATCAATTAACAATCATAAACAAAAATTTCTCAAATTTAATCACATAACTTAGATCGCATAATTCTAGATCAATATAATATACTTAAGAAAATTCATATATGCATAAAAACTATGGAAAATACATGATCGCATTATGAACGCATTGGAAAAGTTAGCAAATTTAGGTTTTAAATTTTTTTTTTTACATGAAAACAATTTTCATAACCATAGAATATGTACATATCATATATAGGATCATGTATAACATTAATTAAATCTAGGTACACAAATCCTAGAGATGAGATTTGGGATTTATCTCTTGTAGTGTACTCTTCCTTGATCTCCTTGTTAATGGTGATCAAATATCTAACCCTAGATTTTCTTGTCTATGCTCTTGCTTGTGGTTGATGAGATAAGTGAGCACCAAGTTGGAATATTGAGATGTGAAATGAGAACATGAGGTTACAGAAAACTTTTCTCCCCATCTCTCTCACCCTGTTTCATGTGTAGCACTGTATGTATTACTGTGTAGTTTTTTTTCTCTCATATTCGTTATATGTACAAGGCCTAAAATTGCTTATCTCAATCCAACTAGGATTAGGCTTGTTCTCCAATTCAGACTTTGGGTGTATTTATAAAAATATGTCTAACTTTTGTATAGAATCATTATTTTACACAATTTCATGAAACTAATTTAACAAATACTACTAACCAATTAATGAGTTTTACTGAGCTAGAAAACGAACCTAATAGATCCAGATAATCTAAGCTCAAATAGTATGATAAGTACATAATAACTTTTATTATGGTATTTATGTAAGTAATATTAGTAAAGGGGACACTCTACTAAAGGCTTGATACCGTACTCTTAGATTAAATATCATGCCTTTTATAAAGATTTAATCAACTAACCTTGATTAACTGATCTATCTAGCATATTCTATATCACATGTAAAATTCTTATACAATATCATAGTTGGATGTGTAAAATTACTATAATATCCTTCCAACACATATTTACCTATAAGTTACCATCTTTCTGTCAATGAATAATATTGTCAATAATTTTGTTCTCAATGACCATTTAGATGAAATTATCATCCAATTCACAAAGTGAATACTAAGATCTTAGATTTAATTATTCCATGAATCTTGAAAGATCTTAAAGCTGCATTAACGTGTAGTGTCCTTAATTATTTGGTGTTTCTATTAATTCATAAGTCATAACCTCCAATATGCCCGAGTTCATATATAATTTTATAGACATTAGTCTGTTAATAAATCAAAAAGCTACAACCCATAAAAGCAAGTCGAGTCAAATATAAAGGATTAAGATCTATATGCTAAGAGTTAGTTTGTGGTAATACTAAGAATTGAGTTATTACACTCTACTTCTTTATATTACGTGGTCCAATTCAATACACATAATTTTTTTATGTTATACTAGTATTTCTATTAGAAGTCAAACACTTCAATAATTCGAGATACATCATTCCTATTGAGATAGATAAACATTACAGTTTTTAGTAAATAAAGTATTGCATCTTTATTTACATATTGAGAACTAGTTCATTTAGACTTAGAAAAGAAACAAATCTCCCCATAATTAACAATTGATCATGTTTGTTTTTTTATACACAAATAAAGTCATAGAATACTTTTCAGATAAATAAAATTTTCAACTAAGACAGTTTAATCTAGTAATATCATAATTATATGTAGGATAAAGTTATTTACATTAAAAAGATAAAATTTGAACTCTACTTTTTAGGAAAAATATCTCAACAGATGCAACAATGGAACTCTACTGTGTGATCATATAGTGTGTACAACATATAACAATTCATAACATCCAAGCATCCAAGAATCAAACCATGCTTTAAAATTTCGCTTGGTATTATTCTGGGATTTATTGTAATATAGGCAGCACACCGTTATTTTATTGATTTATTGTAACATAGGCAGCACACCGTTATTTTATTGCATAATCACAGTGTAAAAATATGTATAATCCCAATATCATCCAATATATTTTAACAGTTTATCAAACTATTGAAAAACTCACAATTTTTCATAAATAAATTTATTGCAATTAAAAATCAAAATAGATATAAAATTAGGTAATCAAACCCCTACTTTGATATGATAGCAATACTATGCTAATGATGCGCGAAGAATCTCCCGTTGGTCACTTGGGTATTCAAACGGTTGTTTTGGAATCTCGGTAAGCTCACTTGAAAAAGTGACTTTTCCAACGGAGTCTCAAATTGAAAAATAGAGGTAACCATTGAATTTAAAGTACCTAAAAATACTAGGTTAGATATATAATTTATCAAAAGTAGGCCCAAGGGTGGGACCTAGCTTGTGGCTCACAACATGAGCCACTTGCCTCAATTTCGTGCCACTATGAAACATGATTGTATTTTATATCAAAATTCATCTCTCAATCTCACTTAGTCCAAATTTGAAATTGAAAATCATTTTCAAGATCCCGAGCCTTAAATGGTCTTTAAAATCCAAAAGTTACAAAAATATCACTTTTAGAAAATATTAGAATGATGACCAAAATGGTGAAATTCTTACACATGACGAGATGACGGCCGAGACTGGTCGGTAAATGACGGCGACGACAAGACGACACTAACCATTCTAGTGGTGTCGCAAAAGGATGTTAGACGGAAGATCTACAACTGAAAAATGGCAATGACGGCAGAGCTTTCATCGACCTAGAACTTTGGCGAAGGGCAGTGTTTCAACGTAGAGATGGTTGGTTTGCTTGCAAGTGAACAATGACAGAGGGAGAGAATTTCATTTATGGATGAGGATTTGGAGGAAGAATGAGGGATTTTCAATGGATTTATGGGCAATTTTTAAACTTAGCACTGTTCACTAATTACACTTTAGCCCCTAATTCCCAATTTCTTTCAGACTTAAGTCCCAATGAACCAAGACTTTAATTTATCTAGATTCAACCTACAAACTTTAATTTAAATATTTTAGATCCTTTAATTAAATAGTCTAAAAATTTGATTTCACCATAGTGCCCTTGTATCAAAATTACTCTTTTACCCTTATTTAAATCCAAATTTTACAGAGAGAGTGTGAGAGAACCAAAGAAAGTGTGAGTGGACCGAGCTGCCGTAAGAGAAATCTCATGTTCGTTCATGGCTACTGAGGGAGAGATACCCATAGTTATTGGCGTGTAATCAAGGAGAAGGAAGAGCTTGTTAGTTATAATTTATGAAAAATATGAGAAAATCAAAGATGAGCAAAACCATAGAAAACAAAAAAAATTTTGGATTATAGTTTTGTATAAAAACTTTTATGATCTTTGTTATGGTCTAAATATATACAAGAGATTGTATACCTCAACCAATGAGTTTTTCTTCCTATGAACCAAATTTGTAACTACTGAGGTGTGTAGGAATCTTAACCTTGATTAACTCCAAAATGAGAATCCAAGAACTCTAGTGGCATCTAATGGTGGCTTTAAGAATTTCTCTCTCACGTTTTTGTCAATTTTCCATGGCGGCCATCTGTTGGTTATAATTGATGAAAAATGTGACAAAATTAAAAAAGAGCAGAAGCATGGAAAACAAATTTTTTTCTAGATAATAGTTTCATAAAAATTTTTAGGATCTTTATTATTGTCTAAATACATACGAGAGATTGTGTACTGCAACTAGTGAGTCTTCCTTCCTATGTATCAAACTTGTGACTATTATTCGATCTTGATCAATCTTCAAGTAAGAATCTAAGAACTCTAATGACCTTCTACGGTGGCTCTAAGAATTTCTCTCTCTCACTTTTCTCTCAATTTTTTATGTTGCAGCCAAACTAATATTTCAGTCAAAACTAAAATATAATACACAATGGAGGGGGGAAGAGCTTTTAAAGCCTCCACTATAGGGGAATTCAGCTAGTCCAAATAGGCCTAGAGGTTGGCCGAATTTCACTACTTAGTAAGTAGTGTGATGGGCTCCCAAGGCCTACCTCTAAGTTTGGCCTTTTTCTACCTTTTGTCTAATTACGCATAATATTGTTTTAGCCTAATTGATCTCATGCAGTCCAAGATGTCGGTATAGGTTGGGACCCAAATTGACCTATTTAATTCAAACTCTAACAGACAAAGGCACAATTACAATTAACTCTTAATACAAGTGAGATTATAGTATTTGTTATGGACTTATTACACTAAAGGTCTAAATTATACTCTTGAATTAAATAAATATCACAAGATATCTTATAATTAAATTATGTCCATTAGATAATTAATTGTGTATCGGTACATGAATATTTATAATTGGAGTTAGGTAAAATTATCGTTTTATCCTCTAACTATATCTTTTAATTTATTGATATAAGACTATATCTAATAGATCACAAGACTTACAGAAAGTCTATAATTAATCAAACATCCAATATTATTAATTACTTAGCTAAGATTTAAATCATCCAAGCTCTTATAGCTCCTTAATGCTGTATTCACTTCATTATATAATAGACTTATGGATTCCATATCTATATGCATATGTTCCCAATGCCTACAATAATGCATTACCAAAATTTCACGGTCTAGATCGTTAATCTCTTGATTTGTACCTTTTAACATCTCAAATAATACAAATTATGAGCATGATTTCATCAAGATTAAGAAAGATATGCATTAGTTATCAAGTTTGTGAAAATATACCCTTGTCAGGGGCAATTATTATAAGAATATATTCCACATGGTCCATGTTCAATTTTACACACAATGATTTTTTGTACATGGTCACACCAATATAGATTAAGACACAATATATATATGTAAAGTCTTGCACTATGATCCAAGATAAGTGTCTAACTTTTCTTATTAGTTGTGAATAATCTTATTTGATTTAATTAGAGAAAATATATTTTAACTTTAATAAACAACTTGATTAAAATATTTCTCTAATAAATAAATTATGAAACTTTAATGAAATTAACTATCGTACCAATATTCAAAATATTATCACAAATACTATGTATGAATTATTACTTTATTAAATATCCAAAATATTCATTAAATAAATATAAATAATAAAACAAATTTAGGGATAATCATAACCATATCCCACTTGCAAAAAAAATAATTTATTATATCTTTCACATCCCTAAATATATAAGGTGATTCTCAAAGCTCTTACTAGGTAGTGCTTTAGTTAATAAATCAACTAGATTACCTTTTGAAGTGATCTTGCACACAATCACTTCTCCCTGATCAACTATATCTCGAATGCGATGATACTTCCTCTCAATATACTTAACTTTTTTGTAGCTTTTTAGTTCCTTTTGCTTAGCAATTGCACCATTGTTGTCATAGGATAGAGTCAATGACTAGCAGGAGGAACAACTTGCAAATCCATTAGGAATTTCTAGAGCCAAACATCTTCCTTTGTAGCCTCACAAGTAGCTACTATTTCGCTTCCTTAGTGTAGCCAACAATATAAGTTTGCTTCACAATCCTCTAAATAATAGCTCCTCTGCCAAGAGTAAAGACAAAACTAAAAGTTGCCTTTCTAAAGTCAGGATTTGATTAGGAATCAAAATCCGTGTACCCATTGGGAATCAGGTTTTCTCCTAGATACACAAGTATATAATCTTTAGTTCTCCGAAGATACTTTCGAATATGCTTAATTGTCACCCAATGCTCTAGTCTTGGGTTTGATTAGAATCTACTAACAACTTCCACTACAAAGCATATATCAAGTCTAGTATATAATGTGACATATATGAGACTTCCCCTTGCTGAAGCATATAGTGTCCTCTTCTTGTCTTCTATCCCTTTTGCATTCTTAGAAGATTGCTCTTTTGATAGTTTAACTCCATGTCGAACGGGCAACAACCTATTCTTGAAGTTTTCCATGTTAAATATTACCAAGATTTTATCTATATAAGATGCTTGTGATAACACTATGGACTTGTTCCTCCTATCATGAGTCGTTTGGATTCCTAGTACATAGCATATCTCACTAAGGTCTTATATCAAATTACTTTGCAAGCCATATTTTATTATTTGTCATTGAACCTATATCATTTCCAATGAGTAAAATGTCATCTACATAAAGTACTAGAAATAGATTTGCCAATTTCTATCTTCTTGTAGACACAAGGCTTTGTCTATGACTTGATCATATCCATAAGATTTAATAGCTTGATCAAATCTTATATTCTATTATTTAGATGTTTGCCATAGTCCATAAATGGATCTTTGTAAGAGAAAAGTATTCCTTGTGGCCTTTTTGCATAAAACTATCTAGTTGCATCATATAGATGCTTTCGCCAAGATTTCCATTCAAAAATATAGTCTTGACATCCATTTTTCAAATCTCATAGTTGAGGGTCGTGACTATTGATAAAATAATATGAATAGACTTAATCATAGATAGAGGAGAGAAAGTTTCTTCATACTTGATTTCTTGTTTCTAGGTATATCCTTTTATTACAAGCCTTACTTTGAAAGTCTCAACTTTACCATCTATTCCTCCTTGTCTCTTGTAAAACCATTTACACCCCATGGGTTTTACTTTTTTGGGTAGATCCAGAAGTTTCTAGACATGATTAGAGTACCTGTACTCTATTTCAGATTTCATGGCCTTTTGCTATGAGTTGGTATCAATATTCTTTATAGCTTCATCATAGGATGAGAGATCCATTTCCAAATTTTCATGGATAGTCTGTAATAATTCACCTTGCCATCTTTTGGGTTGTCTTATAACCCTCCCACTATGATAAGGCTGTGGACGATTCTAAGGTATTTCATTGGCTAGTTGTTATTATACTATAGGCTACATATTTTTTTCTATAGGAAGTGGTCTACTAATAAGTGGTGCTTACTATAGAACTAGTGCGTTTGCGAGCCCCTTGCAGAACTTGTTGCTATAAAACTACCCTTTATATTAAAGTGGAGTACTCTTAGTTCTTTGAAATGTTATCATTTCATCAACCACAATTGCTTCAATATTTGGAACATCTGTGGTTAATGTCTCTAGCGATTTCCTTCTTAATTACTTTACTTTTGAGATTATAACTATTCATACAATCTTTTAGCAAATAAGGTTATATTTCTATTAATAAATACCTTATTATTATAAAGGAAATACCTCTGGTACCTTTTGGGATAATATTATAAATATTAGACTTTTTAAATCCAATTTCATCTTATCTTTATATTTCTTTAACACATGAATAGGACTCTACATTTATGAGGATAAGGCAAATAAGATTTGCACCTAGTCCATAATAACAAGGTGTTTTAGAAATAAATTAAGATGAAATAATAGTAAGAATAACTATTTGTATTCCAAAAGTGAGGTTAATAATGATGAATAATAGAATGAACCAAGTTAAAATAGTGTTCTATTTCTCTTTTCTGTAATACTATTCTACTAAGATATGATTGATGAGAATTGAGAAATCTTTTAATGAGGAATCATTGCTTATATCTTAATAATAACCACCTTTATAAATAAAAGTGTCTTTTATGGTCAACACACCAAATTTATCTGTTAAGATACTACAAACTTCCTTTCATCATTATTAATGTCATTATTAAGTAAGTAGTAGATATGAATTTTAATTTTATATTTTGTAGATCTAATAGTCCAAAGCAAATATAAAGACTTTATTGAATAATCAAAAACATAACCGTTCTAAAATATCCAAAGTGCTAAATATGTTTGCTCAAAGTAAAAGAACTATAATTCCAATAAATATTAAAACCAATAAATAGTCTTTTAAAATAAAATATGTCTTCCACTGCTTTGATTTATAGAGTCATTTCCATTTCCATTATTTAGGATATCCTCCACTCAAGTATTTCAATACCCTATAGAGAGCCACAAACATGGTTATTGCACAAGTATCAATGAAGAAACTATCAGCATTATGTTTGCAATAAGTATAAATATCTCTTATAATTCTCTTTCCAATATATAAAGTCAAAGAGACCTCTTGAATACCAAGTCCATCTCTTTTCTTCTTGAGATTTAATTCAATCATCTTCAAAATACTTATGTCAAAATCTTCATCTTTAAGATCTTTCATTTCTCTAATCACATCTGTTATGTAGTTAAATGCTTGGTTTTTCTTTCGAAACTAATGCCAAGGTTTCTGAGTTTTTGATCTTGAGATTCTCTTTCAATGAATCTAGAATATCTAATGTCTATCTCTATACCCCTGAGTATGTCGTACGCTTTGAATCCAAGTTTAAGATTGTTCCTATCGAACTTTTTAATAGTACTATCCAATACTTAATCTGGTGATGTCCTCTCACGAAATATTTTATTAACAATTTTCCTTATAGAATCTAATTTATGAACATATTTCCTATTGAGTTCTATCATACAATCCATTAAACAGAATTTTACAATTTTGTTAGAATTAAAATGCTTGAAGTATTCTAACTTCTCATCAATTGTTGAGTATTCTGTGATAGGTTGTGGAGGCCCAGTACTCGAGATCCATTTATGTACAGTTCTTTTTCAATCGTTGAACATGGGTATCATTGATTCTAGATCTTTAGACATTATTCCGAGGAGAAATAAAACATGCACAAGTGAATGACACATAGTAATTTTGAATAAAATCCTACATGACATATGAATGTAAATGCAGATGCAGTTATCTATAAATAGAAAAGTTTATTCAATGGTAATATGATCCCGAATTAGGATAAGCTTCCTAAGAGAAAGACCTATCCAATTCTAGTTAAAGTAGAACCCTCTTAATTATTAATAATTATCAAAATATCTCATATTTAATTATTAATAACTACTATTTTAGTTGGTCAATATAGAACAAGAAGGATGGGGTGGGGGTGCCAGGTGGCAACGGGCACTGACCAGCGGCACCTACGTGGGTGGTGCTGGTGCTTCCCTATGTGCTAAGACATAACCTTGCCTTTTTTATTTAAAAATAAATAAAAAATAATTTAAAAATTTAAATAGAAAAATAAAATAAGAAAACCAAACAATTCTTCATCTTCTTCTTCTTCCTCCATTGCTGGCCTTCCAAGCCTTTTTCTCCATTAGTGTTTTTTTAAGAAAATTATAGAAATATAGATTTACAATTTTCTAGTATAGGAAAAATACAAATTCTAGAAAAACTATCAAGGAGGAAAACATGGTGATGATGGACCACTCTCTTTGATACAATTCTAACAAAATAATTACACCATAAAATTTTATAATCGTGGCTAAGGTTAATAAAATTAACAAATCCATAAACCTTCCATAACATAAAAATTAAAATCCATTAATCGTCATAAGAAAACAATCAATATAGCATTCATAGAACCCTAGAGTGCCAAATCTATCTGAAAATCACAACCATGCATATAAAAACTGAATTATCAAGGACAAGCCAAAGAGAAGTATTTGCAATAAATAGACCGTAACAAAAACCATGACTCTGGTACTAATTATTGGTTATAATTTACGAAAAATGCAACAAAATTAGAGATGAGTGGAAGCATAGATTATAGTTTTTCGTAAAACCTTTTAGGATCTTTATTATGGTCTACTTATATACAAGAGAATGTGTAGCTCAACCAGTGAGTCTTCTCTCCTATGCATGAAGCTTGGAACTACAGATGTGAGTAGGCATCTCGATCTTGATCAGTCTTCACGTGAGAATCCGAGAATTCCAATGGCCTCCTATGGTGGTTCTAAGAATCTCTCTCTCTCACTTATCTCTCAGTTTTTTGTATAGCTACCATACTAATGTTCTAGTAAAAACAGATATATAACAAATAAAGGAGCGGAGGAGCCTATAATAGGCTCCTCTATAGGGGAATTTGGCCAGCTCTAGTTGACCTAAGGGATGGCCAAATTTCACTGCTTAATAAGTAGTGTGGTGGGCTCCCAAGGCCAACCTTTTAGTCTAGCTCTTTTATCCCTTTTATGTAATTGCTTAGAAAACTATTTGAGCCACATTGATATCATGTAACCCAAGATATTGGCATAGGTTGGAGACCTTGTTAGACCTATTTAATTCAAGCTTTAATAGACAAAGATCTAATTAGAATTAACACCTAATATAAGTGGGATTGTACTATAAATTATAGACTTATTCCACTAAAGGACTAAACTGCACTCTTGATTTAAATAAATATTACAAGATACTTTATAAATGTCTATTAGATAATCAATGTGTACATGTGTATCCCCACATGAATATTGATACATGTAACATCCCCTAGTTTAATTATATTATCATCTACAGTCAAACTATAAAGTACTAATCTTTCTTAAACCATATCTTTAGTTTTATAAAAAGGCAGGAAAATTTGAATTTTCCAAAACCTTTAAACAAAGGAAACCACATAGCATTTCTTACTGAAAGTGTCGCTATACAATGTACAATCAAAAGAGATTTTCATCATACCCAAAATATCGTAATACAAAACATCGCCCATAGGTCAAGTTTATACACATCTATTTGATCATGGTAATAAAATTTAAGTCAGTCAACTAGTTAGTCAACACCAAAATATGTCTCCTCATCTGCATCACAAGACTAAAACAAGCCAAAGCTCAGTAAGTAAAAACTATGCATGCTTGTGTATGTTTTAAAATCTCATCAAGTTCCCATTGTATACTTTCCATTCTTAAACATTTGAGTTCATACCTTTCCTCAAAAAATACTCATAGTTGTGCCCCTTAGCACATTGCTAGTCCCGTAAATTGATAGGCCATGATAACATTGGGTGAAAAATCTAGCCAAGAGTAAAAAATAAGGTGCGACCGTCGTTTGAGGTTTATTAAAAGCTCCTTCCATCATCTAAAGGGCACTCCACACTATGCTAATATTATCCTGTTTTAATGAGACACATCATAAGTTCCGCAAGTCTTGCTTCAATATGAGAATCTGCATCAGCAAACTTACCTACCCACTTTGACAGACTAACAATTGTAATTAAAACTTATCTTATAAAATTGGTATAATGGTACTCACTTTCGAATACTTTGTAATGAAATTATTTATTTACACTTATGACATGTCATGCAAATGCCATTTCATAGCTTTCAAGAATAAATAAATTTCACATAATGACATATTCCAGGTTATTCTTGTGACACAGTTATAAGACTTTACCTACCTCCTATCCTAAATAGAAATTAATGGTTGAAAGGATCAATATTCTTGAGAGACTGGTGTACCAATCAACTGTCATGATTTTTTTTTTTATTGAAGATGCATATTTTAATAAAATGAATGCACCGAGATCCTTGAACATGACGGAAATCAGAACTATCGTCAAATTGGGAAACTTGATCATAAAATAACCCGAAAGTATACAAATCTTGTGAGGTACTGAGCAGCCAATTACTAGCATTAAAAATTGTTCAAAAGTATCAAAATATAAATGCTAATTCATTAGTACAAAATGATCCAAAATGGCACATAATTTCGTAAAACTAGTCTATTTGCTTCTAAATGGTACCATTTTATTTTAAAAGTATTTGAATAGTATCTCTCCTATTTTTAGGATATTTTCAAATCTTTTAAATCATAGTTTAAATCCTGCAATAAAAATTAACAAGCCAATTTCCACCACATATCAAAGATGATCATTTAGATCAACCTAAATGCACTTGAATTCTTTTTAATTTGGACAAAGTTTAAAACCTCTTTTACATTTATGTGTCATCATAACCAGCCACTACATTAGTATAATAAATAATAGGATCAATAAACTATACACTCTAAGCTTAGAAAATCAGATTACAAATTTAGAAAACTTAATATACTATACATGAAAATACTTAAATCCATAAATAGTAAACTTTGGGGCTTTAGGTCTAAATTTAATCTCCACTTCAATTTTCTATTTCTAGTACCATATAAGTTTCCTACTAATCTTATTTATCAAATAAAAGCTTTGGTTTAAGAGCTGCAACATGAAAAATCAGCTACAAGTTCAAAATCCCAATCAGGCCTCACCTTGACTAGTTTGACCTGTTGCTGAATCTCTCGCCTTCTACATCCACCAAACTGATCTAGAAGGCTTAGAAATTTATTTTAGGACTCAAGGAGATATGAAGAAACCATTATTTAAGTATGAATAAGTGGAGAAATGAATTAAAGAGCAAAACCTAGGAAGAAGAACTAGTAGAATCAAGTTGATTAGTTTTGATCTATCTTACTTTCTAGAGCTCCAACTAAAGTTCTACCACTTAGAAACTCTTAGATATAGCTAAGAGGATTTAAGAGAAGTGTAGAAAAGTACTAGAAAGGTTCAGGTCATAGCTGGAAAGAAAGGAGAAGAAATTGACCAGATTTGGTCTAAAATCAACACTTAATGGCTAAGAAAAGGCATAACTTAAATTCCGAGTAGTTTCGGTATTTCACACCTAACTTTCTATGTGTCCAACTTTAAAATACTCTTAGATTAGTCATCACATTGCTGAATATTCCCATACACTAAAGTGAAGACAAAGTTGGTGAATCCTAGATTAGAAAGTGAAAACTAGTCATACTTTGACATATGATTCATATGACCAACCTTATTATAATCTGGTGGAACCCAGCTCCATAACCAATTATTAAATATAAAAATAAGTCAATTAGACTCTAACTACTAAGTGAAATATAGTATTAGCACTCAATTATTAGAATGCACAAAAATGACATTACGCATTTAAGCTGAATCTAAGTTAGCTTAGTGCATTAAAACATAAATCAGTGTCATGAATGCCACTTTGTGCTTACTTGGGGCCGATAAATAAAATACTATAAACAAATCCTAGATATTGAATTAAAACTATTTGGCATACCAAACACACAATGAATTTGGATTTGCAATGTGTAAAAATTGGATTTTACCGAAAAAATTACTATCTGACCAAGTTATCAACAAATATGATCTTAATACATGTGCACGTACTATTACATTTATAAATATATTCTTTGTTCTTTTAGCACACCGAGCTCTCTCTCTGAGGATATTGAATCTTTACACTATATTGAGACATTTTCACAATCATTAGCATAATAACATATATGTACAAGCGTATAACATAAGGAATGAGCATGTTACTATGAAGTTGGTATTAATGACTTCTAAATGCCTAATACGCAATTTAGAGCATGTTTATTATTAGCTTAGTATGCATGTGAGAATCCTGGGCACTATAATTCTTCCCTTCTTATAAAATTTCATCCTTAAAATTTTCTTACCCAAGTAAGTGTGGATACTTGATACTCATTTCTTTTTCTCTTTCCCATATGGCCTCTTCTACTTTATGGTTCTTCCATAGTACTTTGGCTAAATGGATTTTCTTGTTTCTAAGTTCCTTTTCTAACTCATGTCTTGACTGAGCTCCAGTTGCTCATAATTCAAAACATGTGAAAGATTTAAAATGTACCTCCTTAACATAGAGATGTGAAATACATTGTGTACATACGATAATGAAGATGGCAAAGCGAGTCTATAGTCAACATCTCTAACTTTGTTGCGTATCTCAAAAGCACCTATATATCTGGGACTTAGTTTTCCTTTCTTCCCAAACTTCATTATTCCTTTTATGGGAGTAACCTTTAGGAATACTTCTAGTTTGAGTACCTAGAATAATGTTAAAGTCTAGTTTCCTTCTTCGAGGACCTAAATAATATCTCTGTCTACTTTGAGCAGCTAATATCCTTTTTTGTTGTCTCAGTTGTCTCTCTTATTAATTCTGGACCAAGAAATGTTTTCTCTTATCTCATCCTAATGAATAGGAGATTTGGACATTCTGTCATACAATGTTTCATATAGGGGTATTTTAATGGATGGTTAGTAACTATTACTGTAAGCAAATTCTATAAGTAGTAAGTATTTGCTCTAAGATCCATGGAAATCCAACACACATACTCTGAGCATGTCTTCAAAAGTCTGTATAGTTTTCTCTAATTGCCCATCAGCTTGAGGATGAAAAGTCGTACTAATGGCCAATTTTGTGCCCATTACCTCTTGAAAACTCCTTCAAAATTTTGAAGTAAATCTAGAATCTCAGTCAGAAATGATAACTTTTAGAATGCCATGTAGTCTCATAATCTTCTGAACATATAACCCAGCAAACTAGTCCAAGTTATAGGTTATTCTAGCTGGAAGGAAATATGCTGATTTGGTATATCTATCCACAATCATCAAAATAGCATCATATCCCTTATCTGTCTTCGGATGTCTAACAAAAAGATCCATTGTAATCTCTTCCCATTTCCATTATGGTATTTTCAAAGGCTTTAATTTTTTAGCAGGTCTTTAATGTTCAACTTTGACTTGTTGGCATATGAGGAACTACTCTACAAACTCTCTCAACATCTTTCTTCATACCAGGCCACCAATAATACATCTTTAAGTCACTATATATCTTTGTAGTACCAAGATGTATAGAGGAAGGAGTGGTATGAGCTTCCATTAATATCTCATTTCTAATAGTTTTATCAGGCACACACAATCTATTTTTATACCTGATTACACCATCACTAGAAATCTGGAAGGCCATCTTCTTTCTAGATTCTATCTTATTCTTTAAGTTCATCAAATAAGGATCAGTATTCTGGCCTTATTTAATTCTCTCAAAAATTGTTAGTTAAAGAGTAAGAGCTGTCGATATTAAACCAGTAGACACAACTTCTAACTCTAACATATGTAAGTCTATTAGGATATATTTCATATCAATATACTTAACAGTCATAACAGTCAATGATTTCCTGCTTATAGTATCAGAAATCACATTGGCCTTTCCTAGATGATAGTTAATCTTTCAGTCATAATTCTTCACCAATTCAAGTCATTTTCTTTGTCTCATATTCAGTTCCTTTTAGGTAGAAAAGTACTTCAGACTCTAATGATCTACGTAGATCTCACATTTCTCCTCATAAAAATAGTATCTCCAAATTTTTAATTCAAATATAACTGCTACTAGCTCTAAATCATGAGTAGGATACTTCTTTTTATATTCCTTTAATTGCCTAAAGATATAAGCAATGACTTTGTCATTTTGCATTAGAACATATCCTAGACTATTTTTCAAGGTATCACTGTAAATAACAAATCTGCTTAATTCAGATGGTATTGAAAGTATAAGAGCCGTTAACTAACGACGTTTTAATTCCTCAAAATGCTTTTCACAATTATTTTTTTATTGAAACTTCACATTCTTCCTCGTTAAATGAGTCAATAGAGAAGCTAGCATCGAGAACCTTTCAACAAAATGTCTATAATAACTAGCCAATCCTAAGAAGCAATGAATCTCAGAAATATTTGTAGGTCTTGGCCAATTACTCATAGCTTCAAGTTTGGTTGGGTCTACAAAAATGTTGTTTTTAGAAACCACATGACCAAGGAATATAACTTTCTGCAACAAGAATTCGGACTTCTTAAACTTTGCATACAACTGTTTTTTCTTGAGAATTCTCAAAATAGTCCTCAAATTTCCATATGCTCTTCATTTAAGTGTGAGTAAATCAGAATATCATTGATGAAAACTATAACGAAATTATCTAAGAAATTATCTGTTAGAGTCATTCTATAAGGTGCCTTAGAGATATGAGCCATATTGGGCAATACATCAATAACAAACTCTATCTCTCCATCTGGTGGTAACCTAGACAAATCTTTAGGAAATACATCAAGAAATTCATATACATTAAGAAATTCATAAACTACTGGTACTTTTTCAGTTTTCACATTTAACTCTTCTATAGTATCTATTATATTTGCCAAGTAACCTCTGTATCCCTTCTCTAGTAACTTCCCTACTTTTATTAAAGAAAAGATTAGAATCATCAAGTTTCCACCACTACAAATAAAAGTGAACTTCTCTATACTTGGTGGCTGAAAAACTACCCACTTCTTATAGTAATCAATATTTGCATGATATTTAGATAATCAATCTATATCTAAAATAACCTCAAAATCTTGCATATCCAATATTATCAAATCTACACACAAGTATTTATCAGCTATTTGGATTGGATATGCCTTTAGAACTTGATTAGAACATAAAGCTTCTCATGCTACAACAGATGGGTTCGCCTCGGCATCTTTTTTGGTCATCATATACATACCAGTTAGGACTTTCTTCTCCTCATCTGATGTGTTTAGATAATTCTTTGCAAAGTGACCTGAATTTCCACATAAGAAATAAGCACTATAACTCATTAAACACTCTCAATGATAAGTCTCTCCACATTTAGGGCAAACGGTCCTCTGAGTAGTAGTTTGTTGGCCTGTAGCTTAGTATTTTAGGGGCTCTTGTCTTTCTCCTTGATTCTGTTGCCACTTTCTTTTATTTCCACTAGCCTCTAGTTGAGATCCAATTCCAAAATTTGTATTTCTCCTTGCCATATTTATATTTCTGTAAATTTTCAGAGCTTTTATAACTCGTAGCTCAGCCTCCTCTATTTCAAAAGCTTTGTCTATAACCTTAGTATATGGCATATCTTTATGAGTAGATATGTTATAAATTTTTGCCTTGAGCCCTTAAAGGAACTGACTTACTTTTAGCTCATTTCTACTCACCATGTGTAGAGCAAAGCGAGATAACTCTTTGAACTTGTCTATGTAGTCACTAACAGATATACTTCCCTGTTTTAGATTAACAAACTCAATAGCCTTCATTATTCTGTATGCATTACTGAAATCTTTTTTGTAGAATATTTCCTTCAACTACTCCCAATTAAGCCTATTAATTAAAATTTACTAGTTGACTGAGCATTTTGTCACATGATTATACACATGTAGGCAATCTTTAGAAATGATTAAACCTTCGCACTGATACCAATACTATAATACCCCTAGTTGAACTATATCATTATATACAGTCAAACTATGAAGTATTAATTTTTCTTAAACCATATCTTTAGTTTTTTAAAAAGGTGGGTAGATTTGAACTTTCCAAAATCTTTAAACAAAAGAAACTATAAGGCATTTCTTATTGAAAGTATCTTTACAAAATATACAATCAAAAGAGATTTTCATCAGTTTATTTTGCCATTAGCAATAGTATTTTTGTCAAACTTAAAATGTCGTAATATAAAATATCACCCATAGATCAAGCTTGTCCACATCTATACGATTATGGTGACAAAAAGCAAGCTAGTCAACTAGCTAGTCAATATCAAAATATGCCTCCTCTTCTGCATCACAAAACAAAAATGAGTTAAAGCTTAGTAAGTAAACACTATGTATGCTTCTGTATACTTTAAAATCTCATCAATTTTCCATTGTATATTTTTATTTCTTAAACATTTGAGTTCATGCCTTTCCTCAAAACAAAAATATTCATAGTTAGGCCTCTTAGTATATTACTAGTCCTATAAGTCGATGGGCCGTGATAATATTGGACAAAAACTTCGGCCAAGAGTAAAAAATAAGGTGTGACTGTCATGTGAGGTTTTTTGAAAACTCTTGCCCTCATCAAATGGGCGTCCCACACTATCACGACTTAAAATCCTAGGCCATAACTTTTTAGTAATTTTGAGTGTAAATTAATATAAAGTAAAAAAATTTACAAAATTCAGAGAAAACCCAATACTTGAATATTTCATTTTAGTACTTGACTCATTTGAAATCCTATATAAAAGGGAACGCATCTTTAGTTTAATTTATTAAGAGAGATATGCCAATTAAAATTCGATGAAACATAGTTAATTTGTATGAAAACTTGATTTAATAAAAAGTTTAGCGTTGATTAAAATGAGGTTCGTGAATCTTAAGTCGGAGAGTCCAAAAATTAATTTACAGGATAAATCAAATTCTAAGTACTTAAAACTTTAAACATATACTCCTCGGGAACTATAGGGTCCCATTTATACACCAAATCCTCAAATAGTAATAAATACATCCTTATACATTCACTTAGTAGATTCAAAGAACTTGGCTAAATAGTTAGACATAGAGAAAGAGTGAGACAAGGAAAAGTACCAACCCAAGGAGAAATAAGACCATAAGCCTAAGCCAAACGACTTGCCTAACTATCGAGACAACTGACTCGAATGAGTAATCGCCTGAAGGAGGGAAAAAGAGAAGGGGTGAGCTCGAAAGCTCAGTAGGAAAGCTGTTACCTCAATTAAAACCTTTTTATTGATGGGAAGCCCCTGCATGGTCAGTTTAATTAAAAATAACTTTGCAAAATCATATGTGCATATATTCATAAAAATATCCAAAACTGAGAGTCCATATGTACATACATATATATAGAGGTACGAAAAACATAATATCTCAAAACAAATCAGTCCACAAACACATGACACAAATCCAACTATGCCCATGAAATTCACCACCTCTCATCAATGGAAATCAAGGTATTGGCACTACGTGTACCATACAGCCTGCCTGACACCTAGCCCATAACTGAAAGGGACACCCATGTGTCGCCTACAAAACATAGAGGGGCAACCGCATTGCCTACGCCTGCCAAATAGGGAGGTAAGCAGAAGAAAAACCCTGCATAGGTTCACGGACTCTCACCGTCGGTGGGGCCACAGCGCCATACTGTAAAACCCCATGATGCTAACCTGGGACTCATGTGTGATCCTATGACATGTGTACTCTAAACTGATGTGTAAAAGTAGCCATACATTAAATTAAGTTCAAATGATGCTCTAGTTTTTAATAAAATAATTCATTAAATTTTGTAGAAAAATGGGCAACATAACAGCCCTATTTTAACATATCCAAAAATAACCTGCACTCAGAAAATTCCCAGAGCAATCTAATATATAAATCATACAATTCAATTCCATCTCAGATATTTAAAAGTTCTAAAATCACATTTGTTCTCATATGTTGCAGAAAATAAGTTTTATTCAAAATGACGTAAAAGAGAGGTAACTAAATCCCCACCTCACTAGAATAGCAATGCCACGCTATTGGATGCTCAAGGTGCCGTTGGATGATCACTCAGAGGGTTGGGAACTAATCCCACGCTCTCGATCGTCCTCTTATGCAAAACCAACTTTGCACCAGAGCTTCAACTCCATAAACGGGCTTCTTCAATGAATTCCTAGCACCCAAAATAGCTAGGTTAGACATATGACTTGTCCAATTCGGGTCCGAGCCCACACCGGACTGGTGGCACGCAAAATGAGGAAAACTCTTGACTGTCCGATCTCGATTTTCATGCCGATAACCAAACAACACATAATATATATCAAACTGCTCCATTTTCTGAGTACATTCCAAAATGACAACAAAAGCGAAATCTAACGGTCGGATTAAAAACTAAAATTCTCAAAAACACCCAAAAATGGCAACTTTCAATCCGGACAAAATAGGATCGTGAAATATATACCTTGACGATCCTTACGACGATACGAACCTAACGAGCCCAAGAACGCGGCTTGAAACGGCCAGAATCATCGCCGGTGACGAAAACTCCAAAACGGCCATTAATGGTGTTTTCCGACGAGGGGGAGCTCGGCGGCGACCGGGGATGGGCGGAACGGGTTGCTGGCAGCGCGGGAGGACCCCGCTAGTGGCCTGGCAGACCGGACAGTGGCTGCGGCGGTTTCGGCGTTCGTTCATCCTCCTTCGGCTGAGAGCGATGAGTGAGAGCGAGAGATAGAAGGTGAGATCGGGAGGGAGAGGGGAAATAGAGAAGAGAGAGAAATGATATATATATATAATCTGACCATTTTGCCCTTAAAAAAAATAGATTATTACATTCTCCCCTCCTTATAGGAATTTCGCCCCGAAATTCAAATATAACTGAGAGCAAGAAAAATATTTTAGGAAATAGCAACTAAGAGTGTAGGGAATACTTGACTACAGAATTTACAAGTAGGAAACCGAACGCGAGTTAATGAAAGCGTGAAATAGATACTCCTCACCTAGCGTCAAAATCCTGCCAACATACCTAACCACACAATGATATGGTGTAAGGGCATGCATGAAGAGATACATAATCAAAAGATGACTCAACAATAGGTATGAGAATCTCAATACCTATAGTTGGCAACGACAACCTCAAGTATGTGAGCAGTCAAAAGATCCACACCATGCTAATATTGTCCTACTTTAACGAGATATATCATAAGTTCCACAAGTCTAGCTTCAATAGGAGAGTCTTCATCAACAGACTTACTTACCCAACTTTGACAGACTAACAATTGCAGTTAAAATTTATCTTATAAAATTGGTATAATGGTACTCACTTTCGAATACTTTATAATAAAATTATTTATTTACATGCAAGGCATGTCATGCAAATGCTATTTCATAACTTCCAAGAATAAATGAGTTTCACATAATAACATATTCCACGTAGTTCCTGTGACACACTTGTAAGTCTTTACTACCTCGTATCCTAAATAAACATTGATATAGAAAGAGTCAATATTCTTGAGATATTGGTGTGCTAATCACCTGTCATGAATTTAGTTTACTCAAGATGCACATTTTACTAAAATGAATGCACCAAGATACTTGAACATGGCTGAAATCAAAACTATCACCAAATTAGGAAACTTGATCATAAAATAACCCGAAAGTATGCAAATCTCTTGAGGTACTTAGTAGCCAATAACTAGCACTAAAAATTATTCAAAAGTATCAACAAATGAATGCTAGTTCATTAGTACAAAATTGATCCAAAATAGCACATAATTTCGTAAAACTAGTCCATTTGCTTCTAGATGGTACTATTTGGTCTTAAAAATATTTGGACAGCACCTTCCCTAGTTTTAGGATATTCCCACATTTTTTAAATCATGGTTTAAGTCTTGTAATAAAAATTAACAAGTTGATTCCCACCTATACACATCAAAGAGGATTATTTATTTGATAACTCAAATTCTCAAATGACACCCAGTTCCTCACATAATTAAAGAGTCAATATAACATGATTGTATAATATTTTCTTTTATATATTAATATATTTATGGGCGTATAATCTCAAGTACTTGTTTTAGTATATTGGTTATATTTATAATTTATATTTATGAAGTTGTTTCATAGTGAAATGTTTGAGACATGCTCATTGGTACAAATTTGATGTGTATTAAGTCTATTTTAATGGATATTTTAATTAATTAAAAAAAATAATATATAGAAATTAATGTTTGAGTCAATTATTTCTTTTTTTTACTTTCTTTCTTCTCAATGTGTGTGAATATACTAATTTCGAATTTGCATAGTCTTATATATTTCTTAAGTTCTACATAGTAAATATATTAAATTATTATTATTATTGATTTAGTCTGGTTGAGTTACTAACTAAGTGTAATTATTATTATTTCTAGTATCTTAAAAAAAAAAGAGAAAGCAAGGAGATAAAGCCAAGACCGACTTAGTTAAAGTCGGTGAACTTTTCTTATAAATTGTTTTACTTCGCTCCTAGAGTTCCTCTCTTCACTGCTTGCCTCTCTTTACCATCTTTATTTCTAATCTTCCTATATTTACTTAGCTGAAGCAATTAGTGGTTATGTATATATATAAGTTTAGTTCCTTTAGTATATAGAGGTAGAAATACGTTAAAAAGTAAGGTCCTAGTTCCCAATAGTTGGAAGGTATTTCCTTTAAATATATATTAGTTTCTCTATGACGTGTTATTGATTTGTTCTTAGTTTCAATTCTATGGAAGCGTATGAAATTGTTTTATTAACTATTTGTGACCATGTTATAAGCTACTAGAATTTATATATATAGTGTTCATGGAATTACGTGCTAATTAGTTGATGAGTAGTGAAACTTAAAATTTGGTTCAGCGGCTTTGTATTTTGTTGTTATGAGTATATATATGTATTAAAAAAAAAAAAGAAAAGAGAGTCAAACATTAAGTTACAGAGAGACCTATTTAATCGTGTAATTCTATTAATTATTTTAAATTCATCTAATTTATGGGAGTTTTGTTAGTTTTATGTATGATACAGGTCACACTATTCATTATTCTATTTTTATTCTTTCTTATTGACATGTTTAGACATAAAGAAATTGTGTATTTTGTATACCAAATCTTGAGATAGCAATTTATAATTCTATATGCTTAGTAACCGAAAAGAACATGACATTGGCTTAGTAATAGGAGCACATCGATTGTACTTAGAGTGACGTCATACCTGCAATGTAAGAAATTCTTTATTCTGTGAATTTGTAGAAGATGTGGATATAGAATCTGTAGATATGTATACATACATATTTCTCCTTCATTTTTGCATGAGACATGAACACGTGGTGTGTTTATATTGTCTGACAAGTTTTGATGAATAGAGTGTGGCGGGCCAGTGCCCAAATATATGATATGGTTCCTTTAGGAAGGTCCTCTCCAGAACATTGTGGTTCCTATGGGAACACTTTGACGGCGGTATGGGGTAGACATCTGTTATATACAGAGGGGATTCTTTTGGGCTAGAGACCTCCATATAGCTCATGATATGCTATACGTTCTCTGAATGGCTCAGTATGCAATTCACGGTCTTATCGGGCAATACAATATGCACAGGGATTCCAATCATATGATAATCTGTTTCATATTATATGCATTCTACATTCTACATATGCTACTTACTGAGTTTTATACTCATAAATATTCTTACATTACAGAAGGTACTATTGATATGTGAGTTTGGAGGAGGAGCGCAGATTTTCTGACCACGACTTATGTATATAAGTATTTTGGCACTGTGGTTTTCTGACAGAAGATTTTTACCTGTTTTGAGTGTATGTATATTATGTATAATTAAATGAGAGGTCTACTTTGTGAGTATGTAGATAGGTATAAATTATACTATATATAATTATGAGTAGAGTTTTCTTTTTCTTTTTTTAGAAACTTTAAAAAGTTTTAAATTTTTCTCAATTTCATCAGTTCCAAGTCGAGTAGTGTCTACCAATCTCACTAAATATTTATGCAAATATCGCTATGTATGTGTGTGGAATCGGGGAATGTTACAGTTAGTATCGGTACTTATGTTTTAAAATGATTCTAAAGACTTCTTATATACACACGTTGAGAAGGAAAGGATGCTTCACTCCTGTGTAAGGTTCTGATATACATTTTGATATCTGTTATAATTTTTTTGTAATTGCATTCATATTTTGGTAATAAATATTATTGGCTATAATTGGAGCGATGGATTCTGGGTGTCAGGATATCAGTATGGTGACTACTCGGGGTCAAGATAATATTGATAGGGGTGCGTCTTCTTCACAGAGTGAAAATAAGGTTGAATAGCTGGCTTGTTTGATACAAAAACATATTGGAGCAAGAAAATCAACATATCCCTCTAGCACCACCACCCAACAGAGACAGGATGTTAGTGAAAGTGCTAGGGAAAGATTCAAGAAACTCCAGCCTCTAACTTTTGATGGTGGGGTTGATCCAATTCAGGCAGAGCAGTGGATTAGGACCACTGAGCATATGCTGGCTTACACCAAGGTTCCTGATGCAGATAAAGTTCCTTGTGCTAGTTTTATACTGAGACATCATGCTGAGTACTGGTGGGATACTATAAGCACTATACATGATATCACTAATATGACTTGGGAGAGGTTTTGAGAATTATTTTATGGAAAATAGTTTATCGATGCCATAAGATCCAGTAGAAGGGTTGAGTTTGTCAATCTGAAGCAAGGAGAGATGTCTGTTGCTGAATAAATCAGCAAGTTTGATAAGCTATCACGATATGCACCTCACATGGTTGCCACCAGTGAGCTCAAAGTAGATCAATTTATGCAAGGCCTGAGAAAGATTATTGTTAAAGATTTGAAATCAGGTGGAATTCGAGGTGTACCATTTGCTCATATAGCAGACGGGGCATTGGATGCTGAGCAAGCAGAGAAAGATATCTTGGATGAGGAAAAGATTAGGAGAAAAAGACTGGTTAGGGAAATGCAAAGAGGTTTTAGACCCAGTTTTCAAGGAAATAGATGAGGACAGACTCAAGTTCAACGTCCTCAAGATATGAAAAGGAAGGGAGCTCTAACTCAACAGACCTAACTTGATCAGGGTAAGCATCCCAAGACTGACTAGTAGACTACTACTACTACTATGCCACCTTGCCCATCATGTGGAAAGAATCATTCTGGAGAGTGTCGTAAGGGTATAGGATTATACTATAAATGTGGTAAAAGTGGTCATTTTATTAAGAATTACCCTAAAATGAAAAATGATCAGAAAAAACCTGGTGGAATGCTGTATGCTATGGCTGAGACAGTTGTTGGAGACAAGACTGAGGTAGACCCATCTGTTATCACATGTGAGATATTTATTTTTGGCATTATAGCTCATGCATTAATAAATTCAGGATCCACGCATTCATATGCATCAGTAATATTTGTGAGGAGATTGGGTCGTCTAAAAGATCAAATGAGTACTCCATTCGGTACCACACTTCCTACTGGAGAGGTTATGTATTCAGACAAAATTTTGAGAGCTTGCCCAATTGTAGTGGATGACAAAGAATTATTTGAAGACTTGATTGTGTTTGATATGAATGATTATGAGATTATTTTGGGTATGGATTGACTATCAAAGTATTTTGCTAAGATTGACTACAAAAAGAAAATGGTGACATTTCATCCTCCTAATGCTGACCAGTTTATACTTGTGGGTACTCAGAGTAAAGCAAAGTTTCCTTTGATATCATCTATGAAAGCTCAGAAATTGCTAGAAAAAGGTTGTACAGGATATTTGACCATTATTGTTGATACATCTGTTGAGCAGAAATTTAGACCAGAAGTTATGCTAGTTGTACAAGATTTCCTGGATGTGTTTCAAGAAGATTTGCCTAGTTTGCCACCTGTAAGAGAAATAGACTTTGTTATTGATTTGGTACCAGGTACTGTATCTATTTCTAAGACACCATATAGGATAGCCCAAGTAGAGTTAAAGGAGCTAAAGAGTTAACTACAAGAGTTACTAGATAAAGGATTTGTACATCCTAGCTTTTCACCATGGGGTGTACTAGTCTTATTTGTGAAAAAAAAGGATGGAACTTTGCGATTGTTCATTGACTACAAAGAACTTAATAAAGTGACTATTAAAAACAAGTATCCCCTACCTCGCATCGATGATTTGTTTGATCAACTACAGGGTGCTTGTATGTTTTCAAAGATTGATTTGAGGTCAGGTTACCATCAATTGAGAGTTAGAGATGAAGATATTTTGAAGACTGCCTTTAGAACTCAGTATGGCCATTGTGAGTTTCTGGTTATGCCATTTGGTCTAACTAATGCTCCAGCAGTATTTATGGATCTAATGAACAGAATATTTAAGGAATTCCTTGATAAGTTTGTTATTGTGTTCATCGACGACATTTTAGTATACTCATGATCTAGAGAAGAGCATATAGAACATTTAAGAACTACACTTCAGATATTAAAAGAGAAGGAGCTATATGCTAAATTCAAGAAATGTGAGTTCTGGTTAGAAAAAATGTCATTCCTTGGTCAGGTTGTTTCTCAGGATGGGATTTCTGTTGACCTTACCAAGGTTGAAGCAGTTAATAATTGGTCTAGACCTACCAATGTTATAGAGGTCAGAAGTTTTCTGGGTTTGGCTGGTTATTACAGATGGTTTGTTGAGGGATTCTCTAAGATAGCCATGCCACTTACACAATTGACAAGGAAGAGTAACAAGTTTATATAGACTGATGAGTGTGAGAAAAGTTTTCAAGAATTGAAGCAGAGATTAATTTCAGCACTGGTCCTAACTATACCTTTAGGTACAAAGGGGTTTGTTATTTATAATGATGCTTTGAAACAAGGCCTAGGATGCATCCTAATGCAAAATGGGAAGGTTATCGCTTATGCTTCAAGATAGCTAAAGGATTATGAGCGCAACTATCCTACTCATGATATAGAACTGGCAGCAGTGGTATTTGCATTGAAGAATTGGCGACATCATCTGTATGGTGTTCATTGTGAAATTTTTACCGATCACAAAAATTTGAAATATTTGTTCACTTAGAAGGAATTGATTATGAGGCAAAGACATTGGCTAGAATTAGTAAAACACTATGATTGTAACATCAGTTATCATCCAGGAAAAGCCAATGTTGCGGTAGATACACTTAGCAGAAAATTATCTAGTAGTTTGGCAGCTTTACACGAATTGGAGAAACCTTTGCGAGAGGATTTATGCAGATCTAGTATCGAGCTAATTACTGGGAAATTATCTGCTATGACTTTACAATCTACCTTGTTAGATAGAATTAAAAAGGCTAGAAAGAAGATCCTAAGTTAATTGGATACAAAGAATTAATAGAGTCAGGGAAAAAGTCAAATTTCACTATTTTTGTTGAAGGAGTTATTAGATTTCAAGATAGACTGTGCGTACCAGATGATAGAAATATCAAGGAAAAAATTCTAGTAGAAGCACACAATACTCTATATTTAGTCCATCCAGGTACTACTAAAATGTACAACGATTTGAAAATTCTTTAATGGTGGGCAGGAATGAAAAAGGATATTTTCAAATTTGTGGACCGTTGCTTAAAGGCTGAGCATAAGAGACCAGCAGGAGAGTTGCAACTACTACCATTGCCTGAGTGAAAGTGGGAGGAGATCGCCATGGATTTTGTCGTTGGATTACCAAAGACAGTATCTCGTCAAGATGCACTTTGGTCATAGTCGACAGACACACTAAAGTTGCTCATTTTATTCCAATTTCTATGATCTAATTCATGGATAAACTTGCAGTATTGTACATTAAGGAGATTGTTAGACTTCATGGGATTCCAGTTTCCATAATCTCAGATAGAGATGCAAGATTTACCTCAAAATTTTGGGAGAGTATACAACGAGCTTTGGGTACTAAATTGAAATTTAGTACTGCATTCCATCCTCAGACAGATGGTCAGGCTGAGAGGACTATTTAGATCTTAGAAGATATGCTGAGAGCTTGTGTTATGGATTTTCAAGGGTTGTGGAATCACTACTTACCACTAATTGAGTTCTCCTATAACAACAGCTTCAAAGCTAAGATTGGTGTTGTACCTTATGAGATGTTGTACAGTAGAAAATGTAGATCTCCAGTTCACTGGGATGAGATTGGAGAGCGACGTTATTTAGGTCCCGATATTGTTTGAGACACATCTGAGGCAGTTGAGAAGATCAGAAAATGTATGATAGTAGTTCAAAGTAGGCAGAAATTTTATACAGATCCAGAATGTCAACCCTTACATTTTTCTGTTGGTGATAAAGTATTTCTTAATGTCACTCCTATGAAAGGTATCATGAGATTTAGAAAGAAAGGGAAGTTAAGTCCGAGATTTATAGGTCCATATAAAATCTTTGAGAAAGTTGGGAATGTTGCATATAGGCTTGAATTGCCCCCAGAGTTGTCAGGTGTGCATAATATCTTCCATGTTTCTATGTTAAGGAAGTATGTATCAGACCCATCCCACGTTCTTAACCAGGAATCACTTGAGTTGGATCCAAAATTAAGCCACAAAGAACGTCCTGTTCAGATTCTAGACAGAAAAGAGAAATAATTGAGAAACAAGAAGATTCCTCTAGTAAAAATCTTGTGGCGTAATCATTCTGTAGAGGAAGCTACATGAGAACAAGAAGATAAAATGAGAAGGCAATATCCAGAATTATTTGGTAAGCAAATTTTGACGATGAAATTTTTATTAGGAGGGGAGGATTGTGATAACTCAAATTCTCAAATGACACCCAGTTCCTCACATAATTAAAGAGTCAATATAACATGAATGCATAATATTTTCTTTTATATATTAATGCATTTATGGGCGTATAATCTCAAGTACTTATTTTAATATATTGGTTATATTTATAATTTATATTTGTGAAGTTGTTTTGCGGTGAAATGCTTGAGACACGCTCATTGGTACAAATTTGATGTGTATTAAGTCTATTTTAATAGACATTTTAATTAATTAATAAAATTGATTTATAGAAATTAATATTTGAGCCAATTATTTGTTTTTTTTACTTTCTTTCTTCCCAATGTGTGTGAATATGCTAATTTCAAATTTGTATAGTCTTATATATTTCTTAAGTTCTACAAAGTAAATATATTAAATTATTATTATTATTGATTTAGTTTTGTTGAGTTACTAACTAAGTGTATTTATTACTATTTATAGTATCTTAAAAAAAAAGGGAAAGCAAGGAGATAAAGCCAAGATTGACTTAGTTAAAGTCGGTGAACTTTTCTTATAAATTGTTTTACTTCGTTCCTAGAGTTTCCCCTCTTCACCACTAGCCTCTCTTTACCATATTTATTTCTACTCTTCCTATATATACTTAGCTGAAGCAATTAGTGGTTATGTATATATATAAGTTTAGTTCCATTAGTATAAAGAGGTTGGAATACGTTAAAAAGGAAGGTCCTAGTTCCTTGCACCCAATAGTTGGAAGGTATTTCCTTTAAATATGTATTATTTTCTCTACGAGGTGTTATTGATTTGTTCTTAGTTTCAATTCTATGGAAGCGTATGAAATTGTTTTATTAACTGTTTATGACCATGTTATATGCTACTAGAATTTATATATATAGTGTTCATGGAATTACGTGCTAATTAGTTGATGAGTAGTGAAACTTAAAATTTGGTTCAGCGGCTTTGTATTTTGTTGTTATGAGTATATATATGTATTAAAAAAAAAGAGAGTCAAGCATTAAGTTACAGAGAGGCCTATTTAATCTTGTAATTCTATTAATTATTTTAAATTCAACTAATTTATGGGAGTTTTGTTAGTTTTATATGGAAGGTAAAAATTAATAAATATCATTATTGTCTTGATGGTTTTGTCTATATGTTCATATATAAAAAAAAATGTTTGATCATGGTCCATAAAAAATTGCATAAGTATTTATGAGTAAAGAAGTTAGAAACTTAATTGTAAGCTTGTCGTTTAATTGTTTAGTTATTGGAACATGTCTATACATATGATTAATATGAACTATGAAACTTAACTTGATACTTGTCTATATATTGAATTACGATTAAAGTCAATATCTTGGATAAAATCTTAACTTTTCTTTCTTACCACTAGTATGTACAATAATGTATTTTTTTTAAGAAATCCGAATATATTCTTTGTTTTGTGTATGATACAACTCATACTATTCATTATTCTATTTTTATTCTTTCTTATTCACATGTTTAGACATAAAGAAATTGTGTATTTTGCATACCAAATCTTGAGATAGCAATTTGTAGTTTTATATGCTTAGTAACCGAAAAAGAACATGCCATTGGCTTATTCATAGGAGCACATCATTTGTACCTAGAGTGAATAGCATTTCACAGAAAAACGCATAAAAGCTCCGAATCGAGGTAAGTAACATCACACATACAATGTAAGAAATTCTTTATTTTGTAAATTTGTGGAATTTGTGGATATAGAATCTATGGATATGTTTACATACATATTTGTCATTCAGTTTTGCACGAGACATGAACACGTGGTGTGTTTATATTGTCTGACAAGTATTGATGAATAGGGTGTGGTAGGCCAGCATCCAAATATATGATATGGTTCCTTCGGGAACACTCTGGTCCTCTCGGGGACGTTAAGGTTCCTACGGGAACACTTTGATGGCGGTATGGGGTGGATTTCTGCTATACACAAAGGGAATTCTCTGGGGCTCAAGACCTCCATATAGCTAATGATACGTTATACGTTATCTGAATGGCTCAGTATGCAATTCACGGTCTTATTGAGCAATACAATATACACAGGGATCTCAATCATATGATAATCTGTTTCACATTATATGCATTCTACATTCTACATATAATACTTACTGAGTTTTATACTCATAAATATTCTTATATTGCAGAAGGTACTATTGATATGTGAGTTTGGAGGAGGAGCGCAGACTTTCTAACCGCGGCTTGTGTATATAAGCATTTTGACACTGTAGTTTTCTAACAGAAGATTTTGTACCTATTTTGAGTGTATGTATATTATGTATAATTAAATGAGAGGTTTACTTTGTGAGTATGTAGATATGTATAAATTATACTATATATAATTATGAGTGGAGTTTTCTTTTTCTTCTTTTAGAAAGTTTAAAAAGTTTTAAATTTTTCTCGATTTCATTAGTTCCAAGACAAGTAGCGTCTCTCGATCTCACTAAATATTTATATAAATATCCCTATGTACGTGTGTGGAATCGGGGAATGTTACAATTTAGAACAACTTAATTCAGTGCACTTGAATGCTTTTTCAGTTTAGACAAAGTTCAAAATCTCTTTTACACTTGTTTGTCATCACAACCCCCAAATGCGTGTTATAAATAATAAGATCAATAAAATATACACTCTAAGTTTAAAAAAAATAAGATTACAAATATAGAAAACTTAATCTACTACACATGAAAACACTTAAATTCATAATTAGCAAACTTTAGGACTTTAAGTCTAAATTTAATCTCCACTTAAATTTTATATTTCTAGTAATATATAAGTTTCCTAGGAGTTTTACTCATCAAACAAAAGTTTTGGTTTAAGGAATGCAACAAGAAAAATCAACTACAGGCTCAAAATCCCAATTAGGCTCACATTAACTAGTTTGAATTTTTGCTGAAGCTCTTGCCTTCTACCTCTACTAAACTGATTCTTAAGGCTTAGAAATAGTTTTAGGACTCAAAGGGACCTGAAGGAACCATTATTTAAGTGGAACAAGAGGAGAATTAAAATTAAAGTACAAGACCTAGGAAAAAGAATTGGTAAAATTACCTTGACTAGTTTTTATTTGTCTAGTATTCTAGAGCTCTAACTTGAGTTCTACTACTTGAAACTCTTGCATATTGCTAAGAGAAGTTTATAGTAGTATAGAAAGGTGCTAGAAAAGTACATGTTGTAGCTAGAGAGAAAGAAGAAGAACAGATTTTGTCCAAAATCATCACTTAATAGCAAAGAAAAGGCATAACTTAAATTCTAAGGGGTAGTTTTAGTATTTCATACCTAACTTTACATGTGTCCAGCTTTATAATACTCTTAGATTACTCACCATGTTGTTGGGTATTCCCATACACCTAAATATAGACAAAGTTAGTGAATCCTAGCTTAGAAAGTGAAAGTCAATCATTAAATATAAAAATAAATCAATTAGACTCCAATTAATAAGGGAAATATAGTGTTAGCATTCAATTATTATAATGCACAAAAATGACATTACGTGGCGATTAAGCTAAAACTAAGCTAGCTTAGTGTATTAAAATATAAATCAGTGTCATAAATACCATCTCATGCTTACCTACGGCCAATAAATAAAATGCTATAAATAAGTTCTAAACATTTAATTAAAACTATTTGATATGCTAAACACACAGTGAATTTAGCTCTAAAAAGCGCAAAAATTATATTTTACCAAAAAACTACTATTGGATCAAGTTATCAACAAACATGATATTAATGCATGTGCATATAGTATAAGTTTCATAAATATATTCTTTGTTCATTTAGTATACCGATCGCTCTTTGAGTGTATTCAATTTTTACACTACATTGGGACATTTCAACAATTATTAACATAATAATATGTATATGAAAATGTGTAATATAATGAATAAGCATGTTACTACAAAATTAGTATTAATAACTTCGAAATGCCTAATCTGCAATTGAAACATGTTTACTATTTTCTTAGTATGCATGTGAGAATCTTAGGCACCACAATACAAGACTATATCTAATAGATAATCAGACTTGTAGAAAGTCTTTAGTTAATAAATTATCTAATTTTATTAATTATTTAGCTAAGATTTAAATCCTCCAAGCTCCTATAGCTTTTCAAAGTGATATTCACTTCTCTATATAACAGAATTATAACTTCTATATCTACAAGCATATGTTTCCAATGCCTATAATAAAGTATTACTAAAATTCTAGAGTTTAGATTGTCAATTTCTTGATCCATTCCTTTTAATATCTCAAATAATACAAATTATAAATATGAGTTTATCACCTATTTCAGGATTAACAAACACATGCATTAATTATTAAGTTTATGAGAATATATTCTTGTCAACGGTATTTATTACAATAATATATTTTACATGGTCCATGTACAATGTTTATCTACTAAGACTTTTCGCACATGGTCACACTAATATAGATTAAGACACTATAAATATATAAAGTTTTGCAACACGATCTAAGAAAAATTGGATAGCTGTGAACAATCTTATTTAATTTAATTAGAGAAAATATGTCTTAACTTTAATAAATAACTTTATTAAAATATTTCTCCAATAAATAAATCATGAAACCTTTATGACATCTACTATTGTACTAATAATCAAATCATGATCACAAATACTATGTATGAATTATTGCTTTATTAAATATCCAAAATATTCAATAAATATCTATAAGTAATAAACACTTTTTAGGCATAATCCTAACACCGCCAAACTAATGTTTTTAGCCAAAACTAAAAATCTACTCAACAAATGGGTAAGAGGGAGGGAGCCTTTTATAAGCTCCTCCCTAAGGAGAAAATTTAGCTAGGTCTAAAGGCCATAGGCTGGCCAAATTTAACTGTTATTTTAGTAGTGTGTTAGGCCCAAGATGCCTACCTCTCAGTCTCGCCTTTTTTTCAATTTTATATAATTTCTCAAAAAACTATTTAAGCCTAATTGATCTTTTATAATTTAAGATATTGTTATAGGTTAGGGACCCAAATGGACCTATTTAATTCCATCTCTAATTGACAAGAGCCTAGTTACAATTAACTCTTAATATAAGTTTCTCTAAATATCTAAACTGCATTCTTGAATTAAATAAATATCACAAGATTCTTTATTATTAAAATTATGTCCATTAGATAATTAACATGTGCATGTGTATCCCTACATGAATACCGATAATAAGAACCAGGTAAATATACTATTTCATCCTTTCAATTATATCTTTTAATTCCTTGATATAAGACTATATCTAATAGATGACGAGACTTACAAAAGTCTTCAATTAATAAATATGCAATTTTCTTAATTACTTAGCTAAGATTTAAATCATCCAAATTTCTATAACTCCTATAGTTCCTCAAGAGAAAAATCACTTCTCTATATAATAGAGTTATAGATTCTATATCTACGAGTATATGTTCTCAATGCCTATACTAATGCATTACCAAAATGTCAGGATCTAGATCATCAATTTCTTGATCCATACTTTTTAACATCTCAAATAATATAAGTTATAAATATAAGTTTATCACTTATTTCAAGATCAAGAAAGACATGTATTAATCATCAAGTTTATGAGAATATATTCTTGTCAATGGCACAAAAAAATATTTAACATGGTACATCTTCAATATTTACACACCAAAACTTTTGCACATGTCACACTAATATAGATTAAGACACATATTAAGACACATTATGAATGCACAAAGTCTTGTAATATGATCTAAGAAAAGTGTTCCAACTTCTCTTATTAGTCGTGCACCATTTTTTTTGATTTAATTAATGAAAATATATCTTAATTTTAATAAACAACTTTATTAAAATAATTCTCTAATAAATAAATCATGGAACTTTTTCACATTTTCTATTGTACCAATAATCAAAACATTATTACAAATACTATGCATGAAACATCTCTTTATTAAATATCCAAAATAGTCAATAAATATTAAAAGATAATAAATACATTTTGGGCATAATCTTAACAAAGCGTCTTTCAGATCGTTCTGCTGATTTCTTGTCGGAAATCAAGAAAGTGACCACGTACAGAATCATTCAACAAGCTCTAGAGAACAGACGATAAGGCTCAATGGTTGTGAAGCATTTTTAGGTTTTATCTAAACCAAGATCCATGAATTGATTTGTCGGTTTATTTTATTTTGTAAAGATTCAAGAAAATTTTAAAATACTAATTCTATTATACTCTTAATTTGATTACAAAGTTATGAAAATTATTTTTGATAAAATCATTTTTCGAAATTATTAAGTCTTTCGGTAAACCATGATTGAAACATACGCCAAAATTGTAAAAACCCGGAATTTTCGAGGGTAATTTGGGCATTTTACCAATTTTCCGGATAAAATATTATGGGGACTAATTTGCAAAAGTTTTGTTCGGGTGGACTAAATTGCAAATTTTGGGGGACCAGATTGATAGAGATTTGAAATTTTGGGGACTTATGTGCAATTTTTGAAAAATTGCACAGCCCAATATAAGGGGGCCACGTGGACCTCTCAGCTCACAGCTCTCTCTCTCTTCTCTCTCCTCCCTCCCCCGAGCTCTCTCTCTCTCCCTCGTCTCTCTCTCTCTCGGCCGAGTGGCCCAGATCCGCCGCAGGACCGCCGCCC
>JXTB01000221.1:134339-219439 GCA_002914805.1 Parasponia andersonii | reverse complement strand
CAGCCGGATGCCGAACCTCCTCGTCCGGATTTTTCTCATCTGATCGAGGCAATGCAGCAGGCATTTGTCCAGATGAGCAATCCAGACTATCAGCCTCCAGCTCCGAGGGAACGACAGTTGGATCAGGCTGATCACCTTCAGCGGTTTATGCGTCTCCAGCCAGGGCAATTTGACGGTAGACCGGAAGCCCTCACGGCAATTGCCTGGTTGCGTGAGATGGAGAGGCACTTTCGAGCCCTTGGTACTCCGGTTGAGTTTTGGGCCGTGTTTGCTGTTACCCGTTTGACTGGGAGCGCCATTCGTTGGTGGGAAACAGTGGAACGGATGCAAGACGTAGTGGGCTTGACTTGGGAAGATTTTGAACAGATTTTTAAGGCCCAGTATGCCAATGAGGACCAACAGGACGAAGTGATGAACCGATTTGAGGCTCTGACCCAAGGTACGAGTGAGAAGTACCGAGTTGCCAAGTTCCGGAGTCGTCTGAATCGGAACATTTTCAACAGAATCGGAACTCAGACTTTCCACACTCTTCCTGAGATTGCAGTGGCTGCCCAGCGGGCAGAGGCTATCGAAGAAAGTTTGGAGTCCAGAAGGAACCAGGGGCAGTGGTCAGCCCAGGGTACTCAGAGCAGTGGCAGCTCTAACAGTAGTGGTTCTTCTGGAGGTGGCAGAGGTAGTCCGTATGGCTGATGTGTCTAGTGTGTGTAAGTCTTGTCGGGTTGTGATTGACGATAGGAAGCTTCTTGCTGATTTGATCGTGTTGCCGATGGGACAGTATGACGTGATACTCGGTATGGATTGGTTGTCGAAGTATCGAGCCTTTGTGGACTGTTATAAGAAGCGGGTGACTCTTTTCCCTAGTGATGGATGTCCTATTGTCTATCAGGCTGGGATGAGCCCGTTGAAGCCTAGTCCTGTCCTGAAAGCGTGCATGGGTGGAAGAAAGAAACTTGAGTGTTATGGGAACTTGTTTGCCATGGATGGCAAGGTGAGGACTGACGATCAAGACCTATGGATTCAGGTGGTGTGTGAGTATTCGGAGGTGTTTCCTGAAGACCTTCCGGGGTTACCACCTGATAGGGAGATCGAGTTCGGTATCGAACTAGTTCCTGGAGCTCAGCCAGTTTCTATTCCAGCCTATCGCATGGCACCTGCTGAGATGGAAGAATTAAGAGAACAGTTGGACGATCTGCTTTCCAAGGGATTTATTCGCAGTAGCACTTCTCCTTGGGGTGCTCCCGTTTTGTTTGCAAAGAAAGCTGATGGTTCGTTGAGACTTTGTGTGGATTACCGGAAGTTGAACCAGTTGACAGTGAAGAACAAGTATCCTTTGCCAAGGATAGATGAGTTGTTTGATCAACTCGGTGGTTCAAGATTCTTCTCTAAGATTGATTTGAGATCCGGTTATCATCAGTTGAAGATAAGGGAGGATGATATACCGAAGACAGCATTCAGGACCCGATATGGTCACTTTGAATTCCTGGTGATGCCATTTGGTTTAACGAATGCACCTGCAGCCTTCATGGATCTCATGAACCGGATTTTCAGGCCGTTTTTGGATCGTTTTGTGGTCGTGTTCATTGACGATATCCTGGTGTATTCCAAGACTCAAGAGGAACATGCTGAACATCTGGGGATAGTACTCGAGACCTTGAGGAATCATCAGTTGTACGCCAAGAAATCGAAGTGTGACTTTTGGATGTCAGAAGTGAAGTTCTTGGGTCATGTGATTTCTCACAGGGGTATTTCCGTCGATCCCGCTAAGATTGAAGCTGTTCTGGAGTGGGAAAGGCCGAGAAATGTAACGGAGGTACGTAGTTTCCTTGGATTGGCAGGCTACTACTGTCGTTTTGTGCAAGATTTCTCGAGAATTGCTTTGCCTTTGACAAAGTTGACCAGGAAGGACGTCAGGTTTGTTTGGGATCACGAGAGTGAAGAAGCTTTTGTCAGATTGAAGCAGAGTTTGACCANTCGTTGGGTACACCTTTGGGAGGGATGGCTGATGTGTCTAGTGTGTGTAAGTCTTGTCAGGTTGTGATTGACGATAGGAAGCTTCTTGCTGATTTGATCGTGTTGCCGATGGGACAGTATGACGTGATACTCGGTATGGATTGGTTGTCGAAGTATCAAGCCTTTGTGGACTGTTATAAGAAGCGGGTGACTCTTTTCCCTAGTGATGGATGTCCTATTGTCTATCAGGCTGGGATGAGCCCGTTGAAGCCTAGTCCTGTCCTGAAAGCGTGCATGGGTGGAAGAAAGAAACTTGAGTGTTATGGGAACTTGTTTGCCATGGATGGCAAGGTGAGGACTGACGATCAAGACCTATGGATTCCGGTGGTGTGTGAGTATTCGGAGGTGTTTCCTGAAGACCTTCCGGGGTTACCACCTGATAGGGAGATCGAGTTCGGTATCGAACTAGTTCCTGGAGCTCAGCCAGTTTCTATTCCAGCCTATCGCATGGCACCTGCTGAGATGGAAGAATTAAGAGAACAGTTGGACGATCTGCTTTCCAAGGGATTTATTCGCAGTAGCACTTCTCCTTGGGGTGCTCCTGTTTTGTTTGCAAAGAAAGCTGATGGTTCGTTGAGACTTTGTGTGGATTACCGGAAGTTGAACCAGTTGACAGTGAAGAACAAGTCTCCTTTGCCAAGGATAGATGAGTTGTTTGATCAACTCGGTGGTTCAAGATTCTTCTCTAAGATTGATTTGAGATCCGGTTATCATCAGTTGAAGATAAGGGAGGATGATATACCGAAGACAGCATTCAGGACCCGATATGGTCACTTTGAATTTCTGGTGATGCCATTTGGTTTAACGAATGCACCTGCAGCCTTCATGGATCTTATGAACCGGATTTTCAGGCCGTTTTTGGATCGTTTTGTGGTCGTGTTCATTGACGATATCCTGGTGTATTCCAAGACTCAAGAGGAACATGCTGAACATCTGGGGATAGTACTCGAGACCTTGAGGAATCATCAGTTGTACGCCAAGAAATCGAAGTGTGACTTTTGGATGTCAGAAGTGAAGTTCTTGGGTCATGTGATTTCTCACAGGGGTATTTCAGTCGATCCCGCTAAGATTGAAGCTGTTCTGGAGTGGGAAAGGCCGAGAAATGTAACAGAGGTACGTAGTTTCCTTGGATTGGCAGGCTACTACCGTCGTTTTGTGCAAGATTTCTCGAGAATTGCTTTGCCTTTGACAAAGTTGACCAGGAAGGATGTCAGGTTTGTTTGGGATCACGAGAGTGAAGAAGCTTTTGTCAGATTGAAGCAGAGTTTGACCACCGCACCTGTTCTTACTGTTCCTGACAGTAACGAGCCTTATATGGTGTATACCGATGCTTCGAATTTGGGTTTGGGATGTGTCTTGATGCAGAATGGACGAGTTGTGGCTTATGCTTCCCGTCAGTTGAAGCCACATGAAAGGAACTATCCCACCCATGATCTGGAACTTGCAGCAGTGATCTTTGCCTTGAAGATTTGGCGATGTTACTTGTTTGGTGTGAAGTTCGACATATTCTCCGATCATAAGAGTTTGAAGTATCTCTTTACCCAGAAGGATTTGAACTTGAGACAGCGAAGATGGGTTGAGTATATGGAGGATTATGACTTTGACCTACAGTATCATCCAGGTAAGGCCAATGTTGTAGCCGATGCACTGAGTAGGAAGCCTCGTGGTGCACTAGCTGCACTGGTGTTTGAAGATTGGAAAAACTCAGTTGCAATTGGTGATTTCAACTTACAGTACTTTGAGAATGAAGACGTGGCTTACCTGAGCAACATTGTGATTTCACCATCTCTTCTCCAGACTGTCCAGCAGAGTCAGTGGCAAGACAGGGAGTTGAGGACAACCTGGAACCGACTTCGAAATGGTGAACAGTTAGATGGTTGGAGCACTAACCGGGAAGGGTTTTTGCTTTTCATTGGGAAGTTGGCTGTAGCTAATGACCCTAATCTTCGAGAAACCATTCTAGCGGAGGCTCACAAATCAAGGTTTGCAGTACATCCAGGTAGTACCAAGATGTACCGAGACTTGAAACGGCAGTACTGGTGGAAGGGAATGAAAAAGGATGTAGCTACTTTTGTGGCTAAGTGTTTGACTTGTCAGCAAGTCAAGGCTGAACACCAGAGGCCAGCTGGGTTACTTCAGCCGTTGCCAATTCCGGAGTGGAAATGGGACAAGATCACGATGGACTTCGTGACCAGTTTGCCGAAGACCTTGAGAAAGAATGACGCAGTTTGGGTGATAGTCGATCGGTTAACGAAGAGTGCTCACTTTATACCGATCCGGATTGACTACTCTCTTACTAAGCTCAGTAGACTGTATGTGGAGAACATCATACGCTTGCATGGTGTGCCTTCAAGTATAGTATCTGACAGAGATCCAAGGTTTACTTCTAAGTTTTGGAGAGCCTTGCAGAAAGCGTTGGGTACGCAGTTGGATATCAGTACAGCTCACCATCCTGAGACAGACGGTCAGTCAGAAAGGACTATTCAGATTCTTGAGGACATGCTACGTTGTTGCATACTGGATTTTGGTGGGAACTGGGATGATCATCTTCCTTTGGTGGAATTTGCTTATAATAACAGTTACCAGACCAGTGTGGGTATGGCTCCATATGAGGTGTTATATGGGAGGCCGTGTAGATCGCCTTTGTGTTGGGCTGAACCGGAAGAGCATGTCACTCTCGGACCTGAATTGATTGAAGAGACCACTGAGAAGATCAAGGATATCCAAGAGAGGCTCAAAGAGATTCAGAGTCGCCAGAAAAGTTATGCTGACCCGAAGAGGCGGGAGGTAGAGTTCGATACTGGTGATTCCGTATTCTTAAAAGTGACTCCGAGGCGAGGTGTTACCAGGTTTGGAGTTAAGGGTAAGCTTGCTCCAAGGTATATTGGTCCCTTTGAGATCACTGAGAGAATTGGACCAGTGGCTTACCGCTTGAATCTACCTGCACAGTTGNCGTGATAATTTCGTCGACATTAACATTTTCATCCTTGAAGTGGTTTATAACTGATAGGCCAATAAGCGACACTTCCTAACTAACTCTCCAACTAATAGAGAAGCCAATCAGCTTTTGTCTTATCGTTCAACACATACAGTAAACAACCAAGAACTACTCATTTTTGTATGATAAGTTTAGGTTCATTCTTTTATGGAGTATTTAAGAGATTTTGTTAGAAATCTCGAGGTGTGAAGACGACATAAATTTGGCAAAACTCCAAAAAATATCCAAAAAATTTACAGACAGCTAAAATCTCTATATACTGGTCCTTAGGCAGAGACTAATTGGAAAAAAATTAGTTTATTGAATTAAGAATTGGAAAAAAGTCTCATTTTAGAGGAATACAATTGGAAGTAAAGAGCTAGGGTGAATTGCTCAAAGGAGGAGATGTGAATACTAAGTTTTTTCATATTAAGACTTCCCAACAAAAAAAGAAAAATTCGATCTTTGGTTTCGAAGATAATGATGGTAGATGGCAGGTCAAGACATAAAATATATCTTTAATTATTAAACAATACTTCTCAGAGATTTTTACATCTCGTCAACCATCCATAGAAGATTTAAATCAGGCTCTTAGCCATGTCCAGTGAAGGGTAACTGACGAAATCAATTGGAATTTGGCCAAGCCTTTTTTTTTTTTTGCAAAGGTGATTAAAGAAGCTGTCTTTTCATTCGGGTTGACAAAAGCTCCAAGGCCAAATAGTTTTCATGCAACTTTCTACCAACAAAATGGGCATATTGTGGGTAGTAGAGTCCTAGAGTTATGTCTGGGAGCTCTTGTAAAAACCCGGAATTTTCGAGGGTAATTTGGACAATTTACCAATTTTCCGGATAAAATATTATGGGGACTAATTTGCAAAAATTTTGTTCAGGTGGACTAAATTGCAAATTTTGGGGGACCAGATTGTTAGAGATTTGAAATTTTGGGGACTTATGTGCAATTTTTAAAAAATTGCACAGCCCAATATAAGGGGGCCACGTGCACCACTCAGCTCACAGCTCTCTCTCTCTTCTCTCTCCTCCCTCACCCGATCTCTCTCTCTCTCTCTCTCTCTCTCTCTCTCTCTCTCTCTCTCTCTCTCTCTCTCTCTCGGCCGGAGACTGCAGCCCCGCCGCCCGCCGTCGTCCAGCCGCGAGACCGCCGTCGAAGGTCGCCAGCTCCGCTCATACTCTCCTCCTCCTGCCTCCTCCGCTCTCCTCCTTCTGGTTCGCCTTAAAACGCAGATGGAAGCCGTTCGTCGCTTTTCGGAAATCCGGCCACCGGCGACGATTCCGGCCACCGTTTGACTCCAAACCGGTCTCGTTGGATTCGTCTCGTCGCAAGGATCATCAAGGTATATATATCTCAACTCCATTTTGCCCGGATTGAAAGTTGCTATTTTTGGACATTTCGAGTTTATGAGTGTTGTTCTTGATCCGACCGTTGGATTGTAATTTTAATTGCATTTTTGGAATGTACTCGGAAAATGGAGAAGTTTGATATATATATTGTGTAGTTTGGTGATCGGCACAAAAATCGAGATCGGACGGTCGAGATTTTGTCTCGTTTTGCGTGCCACCGGTCCGGTATGGACCCGGACCCGAATTTGACAAGTTATATGTCTAACCTAGCTATTTTGGGTGCTAGGAACCCAGCGAAGAGGTCCGCTTGTGGAATCGAAGCTCCGGTGAGGAAGTTGAGTTTTCGCACGAAGACGATCGAGGGCTTGGAACTGGATCCCGACCCTCCGGGCGATCGTCACGGCACTTTGAGGACTTAATAGCGTGGTGTCGCTATTCAGTTGAGGTAGGGGTTTAGTTACCTCCGTTTTATTCTGTTTTTGAGTTAAAACTTATTTTCTGCAACATATAAGAACGAGTGTGTTTTCCATGATTTGAATTATATGTGATGGAGTCTGGTTATATGATATATACTGTACTGCTCTGGGATTTTGCTGTGTGTGCAGGTTGTTTTGGGTATATCAAAATTAGGGCCGTCATGCTGCCCGTTTTTCTGTAAAACCATATTATGCATGTTTTATTGAAAAACCAGAGTACAGTAGTTTTTACACCTCAGTTCGGTATTGCACATGTCATAGGATCATACATGAGCTCCGTGTTGTCATCGTGGGTTTTACAGCGTGGCGTTGCTTGCCCCACCGTCGGTGAAAGTCCGTAAAGTTGCGCAAGGTTTTGTTACTTCTGATTACCTCCCCATTTGGCAGGTGTAGGCAATTCGGTTGCCCCTCCAGGTTTGGTAGGCGACACATGGGTGTCCCCTCCGGGTATGGGCTCAGGTATCAGGCAGGCTGTTTGGCACACGTAGTGCCGTCATCCTGGGTTCCACAGATGAGAGGATGCGAGCTCATGGGGGTGGGTTGATTTATGTCATGTGCATAGGGACTGATGGTTTCTTTATTTACCCTGTTATATATATATTGGCTTCCTGTTGATATTATGTATATATATGTGTGTGTGTATGTTTCGGATTTACACTAACCATGCAGGAGATTCCCATCACTGAAAGGTTTTCCCCGAGGTAACTATCTTCCTACTGGGCATTGTATGCTCACCCCCCTTTACCTTCCTCCTCAGGTGGTGCTCGGTGCGATCCTGGTGATCAAGAGGACTAAGAAGCCATCCTGATTGCAGTTCGCCTCTTGGTAATGCTAGAAGTTTGAGATCATAGTCTTTGGACTATTTGGATTTTTGTGTTAGCATTGAACCATGATTACTGCTTTCAAATTGTCTGTAAACTTATGCATGCCTTCCTGTTATTGGATATCTGTGGTGGATGATGATGATGATGATTGGTTTTAAAATTAATTTCATGTTTTTTTAGGTGATCATTCAATCTAGGTTTAGTGGTGTATACGAACTGTGGGAGTGGTTCACGGGATGGAATTCCAAATGTTTTTATTTAAATGGACTGATTTTATAAAAACTAAAACTTTTGACACTTTTCAAATAAATTAAGGAATTTCCCACCAAGTGAAATTCTCCTTTTGCCACTAGCCCGGGTTTTGGGTCGTGACAGCTCTCATCGATGGTAGAGAAATTCGTTAGCTATACTACACTCTTATGGTTTTTATTCCTAAAGTCAAGAATCCTCGTCGAGTCTTGGAGTTTCGATCAATAAGTCCCTACAATATCATCTACAAAATTATTATAAAGACTATAACAATTCGGTTTAGGAAAATTCTTTAGGTGATTATTTCAGATAACCAAAGTGCTTTTGTTCCTCATAGATTGGTTTCATATAACATCATCATTGCCTATGAACTCATACACTCCTTGGAAAAGAAAAACAATGGCAATCATGGTTGGTTGGGGCTCAAACTTCATATGAGTAAAGCCTTTGTTCATGCCAAATGGTGTTTTCTAGATGGCATTGTGGATAGACTGGGCTTTAACAATACTTGGAGAAATCTGGTGGGTTGGTGTATATCTTCATCATCCTTCTCCTTCATCATTAATGGTTCCTCCCATAGTCTTATGTATCCTCAACGTGACTTTAAGCAAGGTTGTTCTCTATCTCTATATTTATTCTTCTATATATAGAGGGTCTTTCCAATCTTATCCATATAACAGAGGATAATGGGAATTTAACAGGCTTCGCCTGTGTAAAAAATGCTCAGAGAATCTCTCATCTATTTTTTACATTTTGCAAATGACAACATTCTCTTTTTCAAGGCTAAATCGGAAGAATGTGCAACGGTCAAATCCATTCATAGTATTTATGAGAGAGCCTTTGGGCAAACTATTAATATGGAGAAAATCTGTATCACTTACAGCCTTGATGTCGATCCTACTATAAAGATTGAGATTTAGCACTTGCTCCAGTTACCTTATGAAGCTTCTTACTCTAAATATTTGGGATTGTGTTTAGTCTTAGGATGTAATAAAAAAAAAGTTCTTTTAACTTGGTGAAGGAGAGACTTTGGAAGAAATTACAAATGTAGAAATCAAAACTCTTCTCCATCAGACGAAAAAAAAAAGTGCTCATTAAAGTGGTGGCCATGTCAATTCCTACTTATACAATGGGGCTTTTTAAACTTCTTGTGACCCTATGTCAGGACCTTTAATCTTTGATTATTAGATTTTGATGGAGTGGTAGTCCAGATGAGAAAAAAAGATACATTAGAAAAGATGTGATTAAATTTATATGACCAAAGCAGATGGAGGTATGAGCTTTCATGGCTTCGTAATATTCAACTAAGCTCTTCTTACTAAACAGGGTTAGAGATTAACTCAATATCCTCATTCTCTAGCTAAAGGGTCCTAAAGTCTAAATATTTTCCCTACTGCTCCTTTCTAAAGGCTCCTCTAGGTTCAAGCCCGTCTTACATTAAGAGGAGTATTGTTTGGGGGAGGGAGGTCCTCAATATAGGCATCAGGTGGCGTATTTAAATGGTAAGAATGTGCCTATCTTTAAAGATCTATGGCTTCCTTGTCGCACCAGCTTTCGACCCATCTCTACTCCTTCAGCCATTAATGCCAACTCGATAGTTTGAGACTTATTATTTACAAATTCTCGGCAATGGAATGAGAGGGTGATAATTGAAAATTTGTGGCCAATGGATAGGGTTGTGATCTATAGTATTCCTATTAGTCTCTTTGATGTAGAAGATATGTTAGTCTCGCATTTTAATAATGATGGCATTTACTCAGTCAAGTCTAGTTACTAGGTAGCTGTATTATTGACTATTATAGTAGAGAGTTCTAGTCGTGAAGCTATTCAAAAGTGGTGGCACTTCTTTTGGTACCTCAAGATTCCCAATAAAATAAAAATCTTTGTATAGAGATGTTGTCATAATATTTTGCCAGCTTTTACCAACTTGGAATAAAGGGGTATTCAAATTCACAAAGGTTGTGGTCAGTGTGGGGAAAATACTGAATCTATTTTATATGCTTTGTTGGGGTGTGATGTCACTAAGAGATGATGGAGTATAATACTTTGGGCACATTGCATTGATAGTTTTCGGGGAGAGTCAATGGACAAATTGTTACTTCTCTTCTATAAGTCTTTTGACAAGCATGAGTTTGAAATATTTACAGTGGTTCTATGGCATTTGTGGTGGGAAAGAAATAAGTTTATCCACAACCAAACTAGTAAGGAGCCCAAGGCTATCATAGAAGATGCAAGGAGGTTCCTGTTTGAATATCGACGGACCTTTAAGCTAGGAGACTAGGGGATATCTCACACCAGTACTCGTTCTATGCATTGGGAGTAACTAACTACAGGTATCCTTAAACTAAATATCAACGTAGCTTATGTTGAGAACCTTGGCTTCATCGGAGTTGGAGGTCTTATTCAGGATCATTGTGGTGTAGTCCATACTGCCTTTTCGAGTAAGATTTTGGGTGCCTTTGATTCACTAGTTAGTGCCGTTAGCTGTTAGGACCGGTCTTCAAGTTGCGGCTGATCTTTGACTAATCATTGGTATTACAGAGAGTGATTGGAGTACGACCGTTGCTTTGATCTGCTCCGCAGAGTGTTGTTCTTCATCAAATCTCATTACTAGCGACATAATGTCGTTATTGAGAGAAGTCAGTAATAATACATGTCGTTTCTTCCCATGTACCAGGAATGAGGTAGCCCATTCACTTACTAAATTAGTTATTTATTGTAATTTTGATGGTTTTTGGGTGCATGACACCCCTTCCTGTATTACTAATATAGTGGCAAATGACTCTTTGTTTCATTAATATGATGTCGTTTGCTTTCAGAAAAAAAGCCCCCTCATACTTTATAGTAAAAATTCTAAAGCTTAACATTGACATAAGTTGATAAGCATAGTCATAAGTGTTAAAGATGCTCTTACAATGGGAAGAATAACATATATTGTACTTATTTTGTAAAAACACTACTAGAATGCCTATCATCTAAGGCCTCGTTTGGAGGACCAAATTAGTTTGTGAGACTTGACTCTTTTATTCAATCCCTTGTTTTGGCCTTAAAAGAAACTAGACTAACATTAGCATTGGACTAAATAATCCCACCGAGAACTTAAGTTTATTTAGTCCTAATCAAGGGACAAATTGATGAGTTTTTTTTTTCCTTAAACTTTTTTGGATAATTTTTTATTAAGATACATTTTATCTCAAGTTTTGCCTTTAAATAGTGTTTTTATAATGAAATTTTTATACACATTATATTTCTTAAAAATAAATTCCAAATTTAATTAGTTATTTGACTATAATTTAAATTTATCTCTAACTTTTTCAAAAAAAAAAACTTTATCTATCATGTGTATGAAATATATATATTTTTATTTTATAAATAAAATATGACTAAAACTTTATTATAAAAATTTTTAATATATATTTATGTTATAATCATGTGTTTTACCAAATGCAATATAATACTAGACAATGTACTCCACTCCAATCTTATTTGCCAAAGGAGCCGTAAGGTTCTAACTACCCCAAGTTTTTTCAATAAGTGAGAACCTTTTCCCATTTTTTTTTTAATTCAGGGGAGAAAATTTTTTGATTTATCTAATTTTTTGTTAAACCTGAAGAAAAAGTGTTCTTTTAAAATTTTCAGTATAGAACGCATGTGAGTTAGCGATACGCTGTTTCAAAAGAGATTCTGGGGACTAGTAAACGTGTGGTTCGCTTTCACCACTTATACTGATCAAATTGAATCCCACAACATAATCCATAACGTCCTCGCCAGTCCATCCATCCATCAACTAACACGTGGCAGATCTAAACTAAGTGCGAAGCAGAAAAGCAAACCTCGCGTACTGCACCAAAATTTGCACATTTGAACGGTCCAAAATTTAAATTTTTGAAAAGGAAGCAACTAAGCGGGCCATTTTTGTAATGTTCTTCCACTTCTCGTTCAGGCAAAGTTTTCAAATAAAATTTAAATAATAATAAACAAAATTGGACAAAAAAATAAAATAAAATTAGATCATTAAAAAAAAAAAGAAAAGAAAGTTCAGTTTGAGCTTTTTGAAATTTGAAATGGACCCCAAAATTTCCAAGTCACGTATACTCTCTCTCTTTCAAGTGTTGGATATATAAATGTTAATAGCGGTATCTCAAATTTTGACAAAGCAAATCTATCCGAACCATAGGAGCCCCCATCTTCATTCATTCATTCAAATTTGTATCCGTAAGATCTCTCTCTCTCTCTCTCTCTCTCTCTCTCTCTCTCAAGTAAGTTGTGTTTGGTCAACTTCAAGACTTAGAACTATATGAGTGCTACTACCATTTCTGGGTTTTGATTTGATTTTTTTTTTCCCCCTTTCAATCTGGGATTTTCTCAATCTATGGCAAGGTATTATCTATTTGACTTATTGGATTTGCGGTGAAATTTATTTAAGCTATAACCTTTAACATTCCATAAAAATGTAATTTGTTGTGAGCTGGTTTTTTGAACTCTGTCTTGCTTAGTGCGGTGGCTTTGATACGAGATTTTTATTTGTTTAAAGAGAAGATTATGAAGTGAGGAACAGTAGCTTAAAGGGTATTTCTATATTTACTACGGCGAAAATTTGAACTTAGATTTATCTAATTATTTTATTTTTGCCTACATTGATAATGACCGCCACCCGTTTGATTGTTGTCCTCACAGAACGAACTTCCTTAAAGCTCCTAACTTTGCTGACTGTTTAATTTTCATTTGTTTCTTGTAATTTTGACCACTTGGTAATGGCCGCTAACTGTCTGATTGTTGGTCTGAAAGACTGTAGTTGACATTAGTGACTTCGATTTTTCTTTTGCTGGTTGTGGTATTTTCAGCTGATGTATTATGTTTGAAAACCTTGGTAATGGCCACTAATCATTTGATTGATGTCGTAACAGAATGGACTCGCTCCCTGATGCTATTGTACAATATCTCCTTTCACACATGAATAATGCCCGGGATGTAGCAGTTTGTAACTGTGTATCCAAACGGTGGAAGGACTCTATGCCTTTTATTAGGAGCCTCTACTTCCCTCGCAATTCATTCGATAATCATTTGGGCAGGGACAGTCCTGATGATATTGTTTGGAGTATGGTTTCGTCGATTGAAAAGTTAGAAGAGCTTGTAGTTTATAGTCCTTTCTCAGGTGCTGGCCTCTCGTCATGGCTATCAGTAATCGGTTCCTCACTCAGGCATCTAGAGCTCCGGATGGACAACCTTGCTGAACAGGAGGTGTGTCATGAGAGCCCCTCTAAGTTGGATTGTATCAGCTCTGCTAAGAATTTGGAATCTCTAAAACTTTGGGGTGTCTTAATGACCCATTCCCCAAAGTGGGATGTCTTCCAACAACTCCGGAACCTTGAAATTGTTGGTGCAAGATTGGAAGATCCTGCGTTGACAACACTGCTTAGTGCATGTCCTAATTTGACCAATTTGCTTCTGCTTGGTTGTGAAGGAGTTAGATCTATTTCAATTAATTTGCCACATTTGGAGCAGTGTAAGCTTGATTTTTATGGCTTGGGTAACTGCTCGTTTTCTATGAACTCTCCAAAAATTGAAGTCCTTGAGGTGCAAGGTTGTAGTTGGATCCGGGTTCGTGAGACTAATCGCTTGAGGATTCTCTCAATTGCCAATAATGCAGGTAATTTGGCAGTTACGCAAGTTAAATTGTGAGAATTTCTTCCTATACTAAAAGACCTGTCTTTTTCCTTTTTGATTCTTGTTGCTTTATTCCAATAGATAACTCTCTGCTGACATAAATTCAAAAAGTAAGTGGTTCTTGTTTTATAATTTGTCTTTTTCAGGGAGAGTCTACATGGTTGATTTTGGAAAACTTGTTGCTCTTGAGTTCTTATCCATTAGGGGAGTCCAGTGGTGTTGGGATGCAATATGCAATATGCTTCAATCGGCAAGTGAGGTGAAGCACTTATACATGAAAGTCGAATTTACTGGGGATTTTGAGGCCCTTCAACCCTTTCCTGAGATTGATTTTGTTGACTTCTTCAACAACCATCCCAAGCTGCAAAAATTTGATGTCCATGGAGCCATGTTTGCGGCTCTTTGTCAAAAGAACAGCTTGAGATCCGTGAGTATCTATAATCAAGTAATCGTCCTTTCCGATTCCATGACATTGATGAATTAGTGCCTAATAGAGTTTTCCTTTCATCCGTTACAGGTTGATAGGGGATTTATAATCCCTTGTTTGGAGGAGGTGGTCATCACAGTCAGATCACCATTGAATGCTGAGCAGAAAATGAGCACGCTAGAGTCCTTCCTAAAGTACGGGAAAAATCTAAAGACAATGGTAATAAAGATTCTTCAGATGAAGAGCAATCACAGCAGTGCAGATGATTTCTTCGATGAGATTTGCAGGTTTAGATACATGAATCGCAAGATTGTTCGAATAGAGTAAAGGGCTACACATTATGCCATCTTCAATTCATTGATTTCCAGTTTCTACTTTCTCTAATTACAGCTTTGACTGCTAATTTCAAACGATCATTGTTTTCATTTTTGTTTTTTGTTTCTTCTCTTTTTCTCCAATTGAATGGATCCACAAATGGTTTCTCTTTACATATTTTCGTGGATTGGTGGGTGAGTCAAAATTGTATCTTACGAGTTGGAATTTAAGCAAGTAATCACATTGTTTTTCTACCTGGCATGGGCTTGTTTCGTACTCCTTAAATGAAGGCATGCCTAAAGGGTAAAATTAAAATGAAAATGTTGTCACCGAAAATGAAAATGTTGTCATTGAGCATTCATTCGAGCATTCTTGTATTGCATCTATCTGTTTTGTTTGATAATATGGATAGTGCAAACTCCCACTTTACTATGAACCAGAAAACTCTTCGACATTCTCTTCATTCCATTTCCCTTCTAAAATCCTCTCTACTATACGTAGCATTAAGTCTAGTAGAGCTAGTTGGATAACCTAATCTTGGCTTTCAAATTGAGTAAGGCGAATAGACCAAAAACATGTCTAGTTTTTAATTTGCTTCTCGAAAACTAGAGCTTATTTCTGATAGTTTACAAATGAACCCCATAAACAAACATATCATATCAGATGCCATAAAACAAATACGATGGACAAATATACCCAAACCACTTCTCTGTTCTACTAAAAAAATATAGTAATAATAATAATGAAAAAGAGAAAAACTACTAATGCTACTTACCTATCCCTGTTTGAAGTGCTCATACTTGGATGTTTTATAAGTGAGGAAAGTATGTAACAATTGATATGTTGCCTTGGATATAAAATTTAGGCTGGTATAGTTTTTCTTATAAATTTCTCATAAACACCCACATATGTTGAGAAATTAGTGCGACGCTTGGTTTTGAAATTTGTTTTAATGCAAATCTTGGGGCAACTTATTGTTGAAAAGTAGTTGACATATTATTTCTTAATTTTTCTTTTTTTTTTTAATACAAAATTTTTTAGCGCCAAATTACATTATAATCACCTGAAAAATAAAACAAGACGTAAATTTAACGAAATTTAATTAAGATAAGGTCATATCAATTTTGAGAACTATAATTTCCATATTTTCTTAAGAGAACTAATTTCTTAACCCATTAGCAAATAAAATGCAATGCATACGGTTAATTTCCAAGCCTCAAACTAGAGCAAACTTTCTCTAGCAAGAACCAACCAAGAAAGAAAACCTTTGATCAACACAAAACAGAAATTAAGTATTTCAACAAGAAAACACAGAATGGCATGCTTGGATTTGTTGGAAAGACTGAAAAAGTGGTAGTTGATAGCATTTTTGAAATTTATTTCTTCATGGAAAATCTACCAACAATTTTTTAATGAAACAACATAGCAGAAAGACATAACCAGAAGCATGATAATTCTCACAATAATATATTAGAATCATACATCAAATTCATATCTCTTGTAGATGTAATAATTGTATATCTTCTAGACTATGTACATGAGTAGTCATATGAGAGTGTGATCTCTTCTGAAAAAGATCAAGTTAGTAACTGTACTTAAATTCTCTAAAGAAATTAAAGAATAAAAAATTAACTATTCACTTATTTTGGAGAATTTTTCTCTCTAGAAAAAACTGACAAAATTTCTGTATAATTTCAATCTCTACTTTTGAGGTGTTTAGAATCTTCTATATATAGAGAAAAGGAAACAAAACAAATGTGCAAGCAACATAAGGTGCCACACGCTACAATCATTGTGATTGTGTGCGTGTGGCCCTTCTTTCACCGGCCAATTTCAACGAGTGAGAATAAATTCCTATTTGGAGAATTTTTTGTTACTTGTTTCTATTTCTTGTAATATTCAACTATGCACAATTGCTTTATTTATTTTTGGCAGCTAGACAAATATTACTATATATTTTTCTTTAATTTGTTTACATCCAATTAACTATAATTGGAACAATTATCTCTGCTTAGAATAGCTATCCAATATGTCTAAATTCATTGAACTAAATTAATAATGGGAACTATAATTAATTTTTTTCTTGAAACTCGCATATTCCAAAAATAATTGTTTAGAATTCATACTTGTCAGTTTTATCTAGATGTTACAAAAAACTAAAACTAGCCTCTCCAACTTATAGAGTTACATGCCCACATCTAGTTACTGGGTCAGACATGTGGCCTCTTTAGCAGTCTAACTTAATTTATCTAATTTAATTTGAATTAGTCCAATCCAATAATAGTATAGCTATTGATACAAGTTAGCCTGAGGATCTTATAAGACATGTATAATTGATTCTAAATAATTGACGGACTTATTAATTAATTAATTTTAGAATCCATTCCACTAAAGGCTTGAAAATGCATTCCAATTGTCCATGACAATTTTTGGAGTAACATTTGATGCCAAAATGATTCTTTGTTAATTACCCCTTTTACATCGTAAAAATATAATCTAATGTTTCTTAGCTCTTATTGATTTCTCTAATGAATATTATGAGTGTTCACTTGCTTAAGTCTAATACTTATGATCAACTACTAAAATTCACTTAGAGATGTTATTTCATCAAATTTTATATTGTTAACTATATTCATATAATTCAACAAATACATTTTTACCAAACAACAGAGAATATTGATCTCGATTGATCTCACTCATTCGTAATTCAAATAAAGGCATACTTGCAAATACATAATTGCATCTAACTTAAGATTAAGAATAATGCTAATTACTATTTATGAAATTCTTTTTCATTGAAATTACTAATTGAATTTCATTTATGATCTAGTTTAGTGTACGTTTTATTACACAAGCTGATTTTAGTTGACCAAGAGAAGTCAAATTTTTCCAAAGTCTGCTATAGCATAAATAAAGTGCCCAACCTTATTTATATTGCCATGAATTATAATTGATTAATTGATTAATTGCAAGTACCTTGTATCTATGTTTTCCGTGAATCTACATCATATTCATAAAGATATATATATATATATATATATATATATATTTATACAATTAAATAGACCTTTTTATTCAAATAACATTATGCACAAGTAATTACTTAATTATATTTTAATTTATAAATATGAAAATATTTATATAACAGTCAACTAATTTTACGAGCTTCTATCATTAATTCTAATAGGATTCATTTCCATTTTCAATTTTTCATTTTTTAAACTAAAATTGGAAAAAAGTTCTTTTGAAAGTTTGCTTGGCTACCTTTTTTTTATTATTTTTATTTTTTTCGTTTTTAAAAAATTGTTACCAAGATTTTCAAAAATAGAGGTAATAAGAAATTTATAATACATTTAGATTTTAAATATATTCAAAAATAATAAATAATATATATATATATACACAAGTGTCTATATACATATATTTATAATAAATATTATAAGTTTATATGACTTTCTTTCTCAATATTTTTATTTTTTGTTTTTAGAAACAAGTAATGAAATAAAACTCACCAAGCATGTTTCTTATTTTTAAAAATTAAAAACCACTTTTTTTGTTTCCAATTTATTCAAATATGGGTAAACTGCAAAAAAATACTATGAAGTTTGGGTGTTATGCAATATAGATCCTGAAGTTTGGATTTTATAAAATAATACCCTAAGATTAAGAATTTCTGAAAATTAATACCATGTGTTGGCTTTTTGAATAATTTTAATTGGTAAAAGACCATAAAATCCTCAAAATTAAGGAGAGTAATAAAGACTAATGTAGTTTTAATAGAAGATATTATTGTTTTTTTTTCGCTACTAAAATTGGCCAAAAAGACAGTTTATTGTATTAATTTTCAGATTTTCTTAATCTCACGGTATTATTTTACGGAGTCCAAATTTTAGGTTTTAAATTACAAGATACTCAAACTTTAAGGTATATTATTGTAGTTCACTTGTTTCAAATAAAAAGCTGAAAGTGAATTTAAACAAGCCCATAGTGGTTAAGCTTCCTATTTTAGGGCCCGCATCAACTTTCAAGACAATTCACGAAAAGGAAGATTTTAGTGTACTTGAATGAAGCCTCTCAAGGACTCTATCTGTTATTGGCTGTCAATTCACTTACATAACTTACTCTCTTACAAACCAATACAAATAGTATCATAACCAAGGATGAAAGTATCCATGATAGTATCAACATTTCCATGATATTATCCATATTATAAATTCTTGATATGGATACAGAGATGAAAGATTTTCTTTACTGAGTATCTGTGAAATATCCATAATGTCCATAATTTCTGCAAATATCCATGAATATCCAGAATGTGTGTGAAAATATCCACATAATGTTAAAAATGACCGAAATTTTTTTTTCTCAAAAAATTTAATCTAGGGCCCAATTTGTTCTCTTTTGTTAAAAAAATAAAAAAATCATTACATTGTTTAATTTAGACCTATTAAAGAATTAAAATCCAAATTACGAGTTGACAATAGGAAGAAATCAAGAAACTCTCTTCGTAAATGCATTGCTTAGAATCTTTAGATCAAAGATTAGAAGTTCAGAACTTAACAAATGTTTTCCAATCTCCTAAAACCTTGTTTTAATTCATTCTCGTATTAGAAACACTTCGAAGTTTGATATCTTTGTCATTTAATTAGAGTGTTGCAACTTAATATTATTTTATATACTCTTTGAAGAGTATTTAGAATATTATAAAATTATAACCAATATATAATAATGTTAATTCTCTAGGGTAATTGTAATGAAGTTATTATATATACAAAATCTAAGCAAAAAAATTATCATATTCAAGCAAGTATGCGTTATTTTTGTTATTAATCTAGTTTAAATAAAATAATATTAGTTGTTTTAGCATTCTATAAAATTTTATTGAAAAAATTAAAATTGTTTTCAAAGTATCTATTTTTTTCCGGAATATCCGTCGACATTATCCGTAAATCAAAACCGTGATAATTTCGTCGACATTAACATTTTCATCCTTGAAGTGGTTTATAACTGATAGGCCAATAAGCGACACTTCCTAACTAACTCTCCAACTAACAGAGAGGCCAATCAGCTTTTGTCTTATCGTTCAACACATACAGTAAACAACCAAGAACTACTCATTTTTGTATGATAACTTTAGGTTCAATTAGACAATAGATCAATAGGTCAATGTTACGCCCTTTTATTTCTACATTCAATTGCCTCAAGGATATGTCTTGAAACAAATTTCTCATACGTTATATATTTATTTTTAAAATAAAAGTGTCTTCAAACAAATTTCTTTAACATAATTTGGAATTTCTTGTTAAAAGAAGATTATATTTATGTTAAAATTAAAAATGAAACAGCAATATTGGGCTCCAATTTTGGTACACATCTACAATTGTGACATGTATAAAATGAAAGTCTTTAATATGTTCGGCTTTTACTTAAACAATGTGTTTTATATTCATTCACGATTTTTGCATATAATGACACGTCAGAATTGAGCTGCCATCGCCAAATCTAGGGACAAGGGATCAGATATCGGACACTCCATAAACCCAAGATCTCGAAAGTCCACAAAGCAGCCGTGGTTGACTTTTCGGCATTCTAAGCATGGAAGGTTAGGCTCTAGGACTTGGGTAAGGGTAAGCTCCAAAGAAGCCAAAAGAGTCACCAAGTGAGCTATGGTATAAGGTAATAATGAGTGGGTAAGAAACTCATGGAAAAAGACTGGTGGTTGTGGTCCAAAGAGGGTATTACCGGACCTAAGGACGATAATGACTGTTCGATGGCCCAAGAATATCTTCACTACACAACCCCAAATATGTTTCCAACACGTGTCTGATGTAGGCTCTAAGGATGATGATTATAATCGTTAAACTTTTATTGGAAATTATGCTGTAACTGAATCCACTTATAAATACTAAATTCTGTCTTTGGAATCATTATCACTTTTTATATACTTTTACCCAATATAAGTTGTTTTCTAACTTGAGCCTCAAAATATCGAAGTATCTTGTAAATGATTGATCGTCACCACCGTGTTGTTGTAGCAAGCGGCAGAGATTGGGGTAGAAGTGACAAGGACACATCGGTGACTGGAAAACTCTACAACAACGCATATGTTCCTAAACTAGGACTTGTTTCGCCTTTTAGAGGAAGAGTGCCGGCATAGATCGCTCGGGATAAAGATACTATACACCTATGAAATTCGGACTGTTATCAACTAAATGTCACCGTTGCCGATTGATATCATAGGACTCCCCATTATATCATTTATTTCAACTGTTAACACCAAAGCCTCGACGCCTAAATCATGAATTTCTCACGCTTAAGTTGCAATGTTTTCACTTGGAAGGAACCTATAATCAGGCTACTAAATAGGTTGAAAAACTGTTTCTACAATCACACAACCCTTAAGCAATCGAGCCAACTTTAAACTCATGCCAACATATAAACTAATTATTCAATTACAAGTCATTTTGCCGTTTACAAGTGGCAAATTCTGGCTTACCAAAGGGAAGCTATCACAACTTTCTGGGGTTGGGTCGAAAAAAGAATCGAATTGGGTTGAGAGAAGTTTATGAATCGAGTGAAAATGAAAAAGAAAAATTGACGTTTTGAAAGAGAGTATAATAAATAAATTTATTACCCAGTCACTTGGATTGGTCTGTAGTAAATTGGCTGGAATATACTAAAAGATTCGAGTAAATATTGCATTATGTAATTTTATGTAATCCATTGATAATGCAATGGAAAACGAAAATTACCGAGTAAATTAATCTACTGTCGCCGGGCAAGGGAATCTGAAGAAATAAAATCCAATCTCACATATTATGATATGACCTAGCCCAGTAGCCCTCCGAAAGTGCTAAACCGGTCTACGAAGATTAAAATGGCCTTGAATTCCACTCATAGCCTCATCAAACGCCTCTCATATCTGAGCTAAAAAATGCGTAGAAGTTAAATCTAAACATATGAATTTTGAGAAGAACCACTACAGTATTTCGATAGTCAAGCAGTACAAGATAATATTTTCCCTTAAAGTTGTTATGTAGTAAATAGTTTTTGACAGATGAAGTCGAAGAACCAATTCAACTCTATTTGAGTTGAAGAGTTGATTGACCTATGTTACAACGTTCAAGTGCTGATGGAGAATGTCTGCGTCATCAAACACATCTCCATCTTTCACCGTGGTGGAAACTACAGTAGTAAGTTTCACAAGAGACCAACTCGTAGAAATTAAAAACGTGTGTGACACTATCATTCCTCAAGTACTAAAATATGTCTGAACGTGCAACCAACAAACTACACATTCCAAAAGATATAGCTCTACACCCTCCCAACCCCCTAAAAGAAAAGGAAATTATCCCTAGTTACCCGATGGGGGCTTTGGTGACTCCAATAACTCCTTGGGTAAGTAAATCCGAGTCGCCGGCACCCGACCCTAGTGCATTTGGTTAATTTTCCTCTCTTATTACAAACATGGAACATGCCGAAACTGAAAAAAAGAACAAAAGAAGGAAACGAACAAACTGGAATACTTCGTTCTTCAAATTTAGCCTTCTCTAAATTTAAGTGGGTACTGTGCCCGGATCAAAATTTCCTAAAAAGATAAAAATAAAGAAGAAATGGTTGGAGATGTCAAGTTTACTGCAGCAGCAATATTCTAGATAAGCTTCTTCTTTTGGAAATATCGTTTCAAGTGCCATAGCTGCAGAGCTGAAACCACAATGCAAACTGCTACAGACATCATACTAAACCATGCAACCCTGGCATTTGTTTTTTCGCTCACATTCCTCATCTCTGCTTCCCTAAAATATTTCCCAAAATGAAACAAACCAAAAGAAAACATAGAAGTTGTAGGAAAATTGGGAAAAAAAAACAAAAGAAGAGAACTCTAAACAGAATGAAAATGCAATTTGCTGTAATCCATATAGGACTAAAACTATTACCTGCTCTTAAGATAAAGTAGATTCTCATGGATGGCCTCCACAGCTCCTTCAAGTTTCCTCAGCTCAAGTTCAATGCCCTGTGTGCAGAAGATATGAAATTATTGAGCCTAATATTCAATAGTTTAGCCAAAGAAAAAGACAATAAATATGTGCGTGTGTAGACATATATATATATATAGGGCACCAATCCAGTAGGTATTTTTTTTTTTCACCTATGTATAGGTATCAATTTGGCCGATGAAAATTTAGCATGCACATTTTTTTATTGTAAAAAGTAAGAGAAAGAAAGAGCATTAATGATGCACGTCTTTTCATGCACTTCATTATAACCATTGGATTATCATTAGACGGTGATCCAACGGCTAAAAAACAAATACCTACCCATAAGTTAAAAAAAAAAAAAATACCTATTGGATTGGCAACCATATATATATATATATAATATACAAAGAAGTCAGTGTGAAGAATTTGTTATCAGAAATTTAAGAGGATGGGATGGGACTGCCATCTAGAATATAGGCCACACTTTTTTTCCGAATTGTCATTTTCTGAACTCTCCCAATGCATATGAGTGAATGCAAAAAATGGCATAACAGACAGATAATAAAATCTGAAACTTCATATCTCGAATGAAGACAAAGATATGACCTCTATAATTCGCATGTTCTCCAAAAGAAATAATTGAGAACCAACTCGTTTATCAAATTTCAGCCACTATACAATACGGCATCTGACCTGTTATTTATCAATTGGTGGAAATACAAGATATACCTTATTAAAACAAATGATCTTTACCAATTGTAACATCACAAGTCAGCTGCCACTTCATTCAGTGGCTAAAATTTGGTATAAATGTCAACACTTGATAAAATGAAACCAAAGAAAGCATCAAATAGATATATGTGTCTGAAAGCTATCACCTCAATCTTCTCTTTCCTTGCCACTGATTCCCAATCTTTGGCTGCAATTCCAGTTTTCCAGTCAAGGTTAACACTTACATCTCCTCCTCCGTGATTAGTACCATCCACCCAAAAACATGCCACGTAGTTGCCAGCTTCATGAGTTGTAAACGCAAACTGACCATGTGTTGAATTTTCCGTGTGGTGAAGATTATTCCCATATGGAGATGTCACCTGAACAACACAAATAAGGAACACTGTAAGCAAATACATGTTCAACCAAAAGAGAACTCTTGTCAATTCACTTGCAGAGAAAATACATGTTCAACTCAAAGAGCACTCTGTCAACGGAATTCATTATTGTCTTTGTGCGATGTTATTATCTTTACTATTCACTTGCAGTTTGACTTTCTTCTTCTAAATGAACAAAATAGAAAGAGAGGGAGGGAGGGAGATTCTAAAACATCACTAATAATTGGTTTCAATCAGCAGTAGCAATCCTTTTGCTATAAGCATATAGGGAGGGAGGGGAGGGGAGGGTGGGGGGGTGGGGGGGATTTTGAAACATTACAAATCAACCGTTCAGTATCTTTAAAATATTAATTCTATAATTCCCTGAAAAATATAAATCTTTTTCTTCAGAAAACTCCAGTTGCAGGTTTGCATGTTTAAGAGTTCGCCACTAGCGCAACTAAGGATGTCACCACCAAAACTCACAACTAAACAACTCCAGGACACTTCTTTAGGATCCTCATTACTTGCCACATGGAAAAATCTTCACCAAAGCAAATCTAGTTGCAAGAAACATGAATCTTAACTCTACTCAACCTTAAAAACTTTTATTTGGATCAATTACGTGAATTCTCATAACTAAATGGAATATGAAGCCACAAGAACCCTTTTTTTCCATCCAATCCAATTGAGGAATATCCTCCATTATCACTGAAAAAAGGTATTATCCAGGTCCCAAGTCCTGATCACTTCTAGTCATACCATTCTCCATTCTGGCCTTCCTCTACCTCTGGCTTTCTACCGTCCAATTATGCAACTTTCTCACACCGATGCATTTGAAACTCAATCGTACATGACGAAACAATCTGAAACGAATTTCAAATGTCTAACCCTCAATTGAGCTATGCCTACCCTACAACAAACACTTCCATTTCCCCACCCTATACAGTCTTGTGTCACCTCCCTTTTAACGAAAGTTCACAGTATCAAAACCAGAAGACCAAAAAGTCTCACAAAAATCTCTATCCCAAAAGATTACAACTTGAAAACCCACAAAAATCTCTACTCTAAAAGAACTTTAAGAAAAAAAATCCAACTAGAGGGGTAAAAATCAGATTTGTTTGGGTTCAGAGATGTCCGAAGGTCATGTTGATCTTGGAAATCAACATCTGGAGTGGGTCTTCTCTTAAATCCTCCCAACATTATTTATTTTATTTTCCCCTTTAGTTATTTAATTATTTTTTTCTTGCTTCCCATATTTCCCATATTTGTGCGAATAGGTAGGCGGCGCATAGATTATGAACAACCCCTGATTTCCTAATGCAAATGATTACAAATTATTAAAAGGGAAGAGAAGGGAAAAAAAAAAAAAAAAAAAACCTTTGATCTATGTTTGTTTAATTTTCTCAGCAACCAAAGAAAAAAAAAACAAATAATAGAAAATACAGAATTGCAATGGGCATAAAGCGTGGAAATGAATGAGAAAGGAGAGTTTCACCTTGACGGAGATGGTGGGGCTGTGAGCCTGATCTTCGGAAACGACGACGTAGTCACCCAAAACGACGACGTTGTTCTGGATTTCCTCGGAGACGCACTTGGTTCCCGATGATGGTAGGGTTAGCCAAATCGCTTCAATGGCTCCAACCATGCATACGATCACCAGAATTGCCACCGCACTCTTCATCATAGCTCTCTCTCTCTCTGTCTCTCTCTCTCTCTCTATAAATATATATATATATATAGATATAAAATTTATAAAACAAGATTAGACTCTGATACGGGGTTTTGTAAACGGAGAAAGAGTCGTTTACCTGCAAGCTCAGATCCGTGCTCTATCCCCCCCCCCTCGGCTCTCTCATAGAGTTTCTAATTTTTCGTTTTCTTTTGAATTTATGTTTAATAGAAGACGACTACGTTTTGTTACGGCATGAGGGGTTTTATTTTATTTTATTTTATTTTTGAGATTGAGAGATGTTTCTTTATTTATTTATTATTTTTAAATCAAAGAGAGTTCTAATTTTAGGTTTTGCTTAAAGGTTATGGTTACCGAAGAAAGTATTAATTATTTTAGTTTAAAATATTTTAGTAAAACTTGGAATTTATTTCGAGTATTTATAAGAAAGGCCCTATTCTTTTTAAATCAATTTAAAAATTGGTCGTTTTTTACACTTATTTACTCAATAATTGTTTCATAATTTTATTTTGATAAATAATTCGTTTTTCCTTCCGTCACTAGGGTAGCAGGTTCTTTGCAAGAACATCGTATTCTAGTCCTTCATTGATTTTCTCTATCAAGATGCTATCAGGTCTGTTTATGGTGGCTAACTCCGCTTTTCTGCTTAGGGCATCTGCCACAATATTGGCATTCCCAGGCTTGTATTCAAGCTTATAATCGAATTCTGCCATGAAGTCTTACCACCGAGCTTGCTTAGGACTCAAACTTTTTCTAAGTTTAAAAGTAGCTTGTGGCTACGTTGTTAGTCATGATCGTGAAGTGAGTACTCAACAAGTAGTACCGCCACACCCTTAGGCAATGGATGATGGCAGTTATCTCTTTTTCTTGTACCGTGTAGCATCTCTCGGTATCATTGAGCTTATAGTTTTCAGAAGCAATTGGACACCCTTCTTGTATTAGTACTCTGCCAATAGCAAAGTCAGAAGCATCTGCGTGAAGCTCATATGCCTTAGAGTGGTCAAGCAAACTGAGATTCTTCAAGTCTTTGAATGAGACTTGACACTCAAGTGTCCACTTCCAAGACTTGTTCTTCTTGAGCAGGTTAGTAAGTGGCATTGCTCTTGGTGAGACTTATGTCTATCTTTCATTGTGACCTATTATTCTCACTATGCTTATGTATGATATGTTTCTCTTGGTGCTTTCAATTCATTTTGCTAATTTCAAAGGGGGAGAAAATATTCATGATTTTTGTTACTTAATATATGCATAGATTGAGTTAAAAAGGGGGAGAATTTTTTTTTAAAATTTCCATGTATTTGTTGAGGGAGAGTTTCTAAAAATACTGGTAAGGTCATGTATGCTAATTAAATTGTATCAGGGAGAGTTTCTAAAAATAATGGTAAGGTCATATATGCTAATTAAATTGTATCATTATTTTTATCCCAAAAATCAATGTTTGTCATCATAAAAAAGTGGGAGATTGTTGACCTATGTGGCTTTTAATCTTATCTTATTTTGATAATAACAAACATGTGATTTAGTTACTAATAACTGGCTTGAGTTTGTTGTTATGAAGTTGAAAAAGAAATTGATAAAACTCAAGAAATGAAGTTCTCAAGAATAGAGCATCATTGATGGACCTCGAAGGATGAAGATGAATGTGAAGAATCAAGATTCAAGACCAAGTCTAAATAGATTAAAATTTATTTCCTAGTCTTGTACTTGATTTATTGCATTTACAAAATATTCTATTTGATATGGCTCAAAAATCTTTCAAATGATTTTTCAAACGAATCCTCAAAGAATTAGCTAAACTTTAAATCCATTGATTGTTTGAAAATAAATATTATTTCTAATCTAGCCCAAATAATCTCAAAAGTACATTTTCTTAATGTTAAAAAATGTTTTGAAAGAAGAAGTTTTAAAAATGACCAAATTAGTTCAAAGAAACAATTTTTTTTTTTGTTTCTGACTTTGATTGGCCAAAAATGGCCGTTAGAGCTGAATTGACATTTCAGACTCCAACGGCTAATTTTTTGGTCGACCAAAATTATTTTTGGTCGACCAAAATTTTGGCAGCAAGATACCAATAGTCGAAAATAGCTAGTTTTTGAAGATGCCTTTAAATAAAGCCAAGTTTGATGACTTAGAAAGAGAGAATACGAACCTATATTGATATCCAATCAGTTTCTAAGTGCAAAAGCTCTCTTTCACTCAACTATGACTTTCAAATCTATTTGAGCCATTCTTAGAGCATCATTTGTGCATTGTTTTTAAATCATCTAAGCTTATCTTGTATTATTTCTTTGAGAGATGAATCTTTGAGTGAGTGTTCACTTGTATTTTCATAAAAATATTATTGAGAGGTGAGGTTGGTACCAGAGTTATAAACAACCCAGTATAGGTGAGGTTGACACCGAATTCTAAACAATCCGTGGTTAGGCGTAATAGAGCTAGATTCAAGACTATTGTAAAAGCGTGGGTGTGCCTAAAAAGAAATCACTCTAGTTGTATAAGGGGTCGGTCAAGCCCATAATCTTGATCCGGGGACATAGGCAAACCGTTGTGTTTATCGAACGTCATAAAATAGTATTTATATCTCTCTATCCCTATCTCTTTAATTTATTTACTTTGATATTATGCTTACTTATTTGCTATTTTTAGTTGTTCTATTCAATATTTGCTCAATCTTGTTACTTGATTCAAAAAGTTTGTAGAAGTCTTAAAAACATAATTCACCCCCCTCTTGGGTTAGCTATTCTTGGGACAATACTAGGAACATCACTTCCTCTTGGGCGAAGGAGCATTTCTCCTTTCTGATGAATAGTTAGTTTTCCCTCAAGACCTCGAACATCTTCCTCAAATGTTCTAGGTACTCTTCCATGGTCTTGCTATAGATAACTATATCATCAAGATAGACCACTACGAACCGATCTAGGTAGGGATGGAATAGCTTATTTATAAGGATGTAGAAAGTAGCAGGTGTATTGGTAAGACTAAATAGCATGACTAAGAACTCATAAGCATCATATCTTGTCACGCATGTGGTCTTGGGCTCATCTCCCTCTGTTATGTGTACTTGGTAGTACCCCGAGTATGGATCAAGTTTTGAGAAGTATCTAGCGTTCTCAAGTTGATCGAACAAGTCAGCAATAAGTGGAATAGGATACTTGTTCTTTACCGTTACCTTGTTAAGAGCCCAGTAATCAATGCACATCCTTACTGAGCCATCTTTTTTTTTTTTGGAACAACACCAAGGCACCAAAAGGAGCTTTGGAGGGTCTGATTAAACCCATATCAAGGAATTCCTTTAGTTATTTCCGGAGTTTCCCTAACTCTGGAGGGGCCACTCAATAGGGACTCATCGCAGGTGGCCTCATGCCTGGCTCAAGCTCGATTTCATGATCTACCTCCCTCCTAGGTGGAAGTTTTTTGGGCAGAGTATCTAGCATCACATCTTAGAATTCATCTAAGACTGCTTGCACCTCAATGGGCAGGTTACCTTGAGGTTCCAACTCTTCATCATCGTGCTCCTTTAGGATGGCCAAGTAACTCTCCTCCTCCCTTCTCAAGCCTTTCTTGAATTAAAGTGTAGAGAATACTTTGTTTTTCGCTTTCGTGGATCGCTCCATTGGTACCACGCAAGTCTTTTCACTATCCATGATGCACATAGAGTTGGCAAAAGGAATAGGAAATGCCCGCACTGCATCAAGGAACTCTAAACTAAGCACTACCGCAAAATCATCGATTGGCACCACTAATAAGTCAAGTTGGCCAGCTCATGCACCTAGGCTAGCCTTAACACCATAAGCAATCCCATGGATGGGACATATTACTGAGTTTACTACCTTGAGGGAGCCTCCTTCATTGGACACTGGCAAGCCCAACTGCCTAGCTTTCTCAATAGAGATAAAGTTGTGGGATACACCAATATCAACTAAGGCTTTAGTGGCCTTGCCATTGATCGTTGCATCCACAAAGAGTAGGCCCTTAGCTTATGACTTAGGGGCCGATTACAAGGCGTTAAGGGGTTGCAAGGAACCAATACGTGTACCACCATTTTCTCTATCACCATTTTCTTTATCACCTCATTCTTGGCTTGGCTCGAAGGCAATTAAGGTATTGAGAGCTTTCTTCTTGGGACACTCGCATGCCCAATGTGGCCCATCACAAAGAAAGTACTTGACTCTTAGCTTGGAGAAGTCACGGTCTTCCTTTTCTTGGTCCTTATCTTTGTGCCTATAGGAGGAACTATTTTTGCTCTATTTTCCTTCTTTTCTTTGCTCTCTCCCACTCTTTGGTCCACCACCCTTCTTGTCTTTAGCCTTAGAAGGGTCCGTGTTGGTAGAGTAATCAAGAAGGCTCTCGGCTACTACAATAGCATCGGCTAAGTCTTAGACACCACGATGCTTGAGCTCTAACTTGGCTCAGTTCTAAAGACCATCCATGAACAAGAATATGGCATCTTTATCTGAAGTGTCAGGGACTTCGAGCAAGAGTGTGGTAAACTCTTTCACGTAGTCTCTAATACTGTCAGATTATTTGAGGTGGCGCAACCCCTTTAGCTCTTTCTTGAAGTCATCAAAGGTGGCAATAATGCACACCCCTCGTTGCATTTCCCCATGTCTTCGCCTCCACTATAGCATGGTGGTATTGGTTAGATACAAAGTAGCATTACGTATTTTATTGGCATCGTCTGTCACACCGGCAGCCTCAAAGTATTACTCGAGTCCCCATAGGAAGTTCTCAACTTCTCTACTATTGTGAGTACCAATCGCTTGTACAAAGTAAGATCATCACCCATCTCATCTACTCTAAGTAAAATATTAGTGAGTTCTCTTTAGAAGAGATCTCATACCTTGGTAATTTCCGAATGAAGGGACTCAATCTTGCGCCTTAAGTCGGCCTCTAGCCCACCAAGTGCATCTTTGATACTACTGTAGATCTTCGCATCCTCAGTCTTCAAACCATCACAATGGCCATTTAGATCATCTACACCCTCGCCCAACATGCCCAAGTTGGACTCTAGTCGGGACACTCTAGCGTCCAAGCTAGCCACCACGTCCTTCGACTTGCCGTGGGTAGAACCCTTCTTCCCTTCATCATGCCCACGTTCAGAAGCACCAACTTTGACGGGATCGGGAGTTGCAGCCATAGTCTTCATATAGATAATAGAATTACCAAGATACAACGAGCAACCAAAGCTCTGATACCACACTGTCACGGGGTCACGCTACAGCCTACGTGATCCCACCCTATACGGTGTGCAATGGACGAGTCCGAGCCAGCCTAATCACCCGCAATATGCATTTAAGCATCATCAACTAGTTTCGCCCTGCCTTGGGCTTATCAAGGGAATGACTCCAGTTCCTAACCAATTTGTGTAGGAAGATCAACTCCCATATGCACCTTCGGAGTCTTTTGGACTAGTCCAACATGCCAACGCATAGTTTGTTCTGTCTATCACTTTGTAGGAGGTTACAAACCCTCCCCCACTGAAAATATGCACATCCTTATGCATAAAACCATCACACTGAAATGCTCTACCCTACCTACCATTTCACTGGCGCTCAGCATATACGAAGTCTCAACATAGCCTTACAATTCATTGTGGCCTTAATGAGGTTTATTTGCATCTGGGTGATCTCCATCCTATGGAACACGACAATGTCTCACTACATCCGCTTCTTAGGCTCTGATACCATGCTGTCACAATCCTAGCCTTAAACTAGACATTCGTGCAATACTTAGCAGAGTCCGTCACACTAAGTCAGCCTATCAACACTCAAGAATGAGACTCAGAGTAAGCTTTGAGACAAAGTGATAAAGATAAGAGAGTTTGTGTGAATAAATGGCTTTATATTACTCTTAGAATGCTTATAACTCTCACTAATGGGACCTATGTACAAATGAACCTAAGGGGTTCTTTATATAGGCAAAGCCTAAACTAACCAAAGGTTATAATCGTGCCAAGTGGTATGATCTTATAAAGGGTCTAAAATATTCTCAAACAAAGTGGTAATATCTACAAAGATATTTACATAGAGAAATCTAGAACAAGCATGACCTAGATCCTTTTAAAAGGTTCACTCACCATCTTGGCTTTTCCAAATCATTCTAGGAGCTTCTAGGAGCGTCCAACCTATCTAGCACCATCCAGCCTTGTCTAGAGCTTTCTAAGACTTAGTAGCGTTATCTAAAGTCTTCTAGCACGACAAAGGCCTCTCATGATCATTCTAGAAGTGTTCATCATGTTCTTGGGCCTTCATCAATTCTTTTGGGTGAGCTGTATATATAAAGGACCTTAGAGCCATGAGCAACAACATTTGGATTTTGGGGAGCCAGATGAGCGGGGTATAATATATTACCCCTAATAGTCTTATGTTGCACGTAATAATAGAGATAAGTAGATAAGCTTATGAGTTGGAGAAAAAGCCCGACCTTAGTGCTATACTTTATTAATAAAAAGTTAATAAACTTTCTAATGGTAGTATATTGAAAATGAGATTATTACAAATTGGTATCAAACAGAGGTTTAAAATATTTTAGTAGACCATCCATATGTGCACATAAAAGAAGAAAAAATCTTAGCTCACATGGAAACGTTTTATTCATATTTTATGTGAATTAATTTATATTTATGGTATGCTTCATGTTTATCATTGGTTAACCTTAATTAGGATAAGGACCACAGAAATGACTGCCACTTGAGATTAGATATTTAGGACTACTGAGAGTTCTACCCCTAATAAAACATACACTAAAGTTAATAGAAATCCATGAGATAGTTCATATTCAGGCATAATAGATTGAGAAGTTACTATAGTAGTAAGGAGAAAGTTTCTTCCTACCACACATGCTCCATCATAACCACTACTTTAACTACAGGTCCCGATAGCATTACACCCATTAGAGCAACTATATGAGCAGTTTAGGAGAAAACATTTACTAATATTTAACTGTACTATAGATCTGCTTGATGTAGAGGAGTGGAAGAGTCCTTTGATTTTTTTTTTTTTATATAACTTAATGAGTGGGAGAAAGCATCTCGTACTTATTAGGATTATGCCCAATTATTTATTATTTGTAGATATTTATTAAATATTTTTTATATTTAATAAATTTTTATTTTATGCATAGTATTTGTGATAATATTTATACTATTAGTACAATAGTAAATGTCAAAAAGTTTTATGATTTATTCATTAGAAAAATATTTTAATAAAGTTGTTTATTAAAGTTAGGACATATTTTCTCTACTTAAATCAAATAAGATTGTTCACAACTAATAAGAGAAGCTGAACACTTCTCTTAGATTATGTTGTAAGAATTTATGCATTTATAGTGTATCTTATCTTTATTGATATGACCATATATACAAAAAATCTTGACGTATCAATATTGAACAAGGACCATATAAAATATATTCTTATAATAAGTGTCGTTGGTAAGGACATATTCTCACAAACTTAATAATTAACATATGTCTTTCTTCATCCTAAAATAAGTGATAAACTTGTATTCATAACTTGTATTATTTGATATTTTAAAAGGTACGGATCAATCAATTAACGATCTAGATCTTGGTATTTTAGTAATGCATTATTATGGGCATTGAGAACATATACTTATAGATATAGAATCCATAGCTCTATTATATAGCTCTATTAATTAACGAACTTAGTTATTTTATTAATTGTATACTCCTTATAAGTCTGATTATCTATTATATATAGTTTTATATCATGGAATTAAAAGATATAATTAGAGAGACAAAATGGTAATTTTACCTAACTCCAATTATCGGTATTCATGTAGGGATGCACATGCAAATGTTCACTATCTAATAGACATAATTCTAATTATAAAGTATCTTGTTATATTTATTTAATTCGAAAGTTGAATTTGAACCTTTAATGGAATAAATTCATAACTGCTAGTACAAGCCTACTTGTATTAAGAGTTAATTAGAATAGGTCTTTGTCTACTAGAGCTTGAATTAAATAGATATATTTGGATCCCAAATCTATATCAAAAAATTGGGCTGCATAAGAACAACACAATTGGGCTCAAAGTTTTATGGGCAATTAGATACAAATAGGAGAAAAGACTAGATAGAGAGATAGGCCTTTAACGCTCATCTCATTGCTCCTATGGAGTAGAAATTCAGCTAGCTCATTCCTTGACCTAGCAGAATTCCTACATTTGGGAGGAGCCTTTTCCCCCATTCATTGTGTTTGTAATTTAATTTTTTTTTTACTGAAATATTAACAATTTGGCAGTTACACATAAAACTGAGAAAAAAGTGAGATAGAGAAATTCTTGGAGCCACTATAGGATACTATTAGAGTTTGATCAAATCATGGTACTCACACACCACTGCAGTTATAAGCTTAGTGTATAGAAGGAAGACTCACTAGTTATAGTACGATCTTTTGTATGTATTTAAACTATAACAAAGATCTATGAAAGCTATTATAAAAAAAACCTAATTTGGAGAAATTTTCATTTTCTAAGTGTCTACTCATCTTTGATTTTGTCACATTAATCATAAATTATAACTAATAATGCTATCTATATGTTAAAGAAAGATGCACAGTATGGTGAAATGTGATTAATTAGACTTGAGACATAACTCAAAAGATATGATATAGTTACAAATAATTTTCTTCTAAAAGCTTTATAATATTGTTGTGTTGGCCACAAAGGTGAATAAGTTCTAGTAAATTACAATAGGATAATCTCTCTATAGGAGAAGATGTCAGAAAATTTAATTAGTTAGCAAAGTTTGCCCTACACATAGTTGCTAATGATATTATTAGGATTATTTGCTTTATTGGGGGACGTAGCCAAAGCTTGCTAGGGATGTTAAAGTGAGACTTAAAGAGCTAATTTCTTATGCACGGACTATAAAGTAAGCTTTGTAAGCTGAACATAGAAAAGGCAAGATATTGAAAGCCAGCACTTCTCCTAGTTTTCCCTATAAAGATTTGTAGTTTAATACAGGATGCCACATGGTAATAAATGATAAGAGGCAAAAACTTCCATGGTGGGTTGGAACTAAAAAAAAAGTTTAAGGATGAATAATAGAGTTAGCAACAAAGAAGGCAATAGTAGTCTCCAAGCGAAAAATATTGTAAAAACCATACTAGAGAGTGTAGGTTGTTATAAGTATGGTAAAGAAGGTCATTTTAAGATAGATTGTCTACTGTTCAAACTAGTCCCTATTTTTATAGAAATAACTACTAAAATAATTTTAAAATATAATGCCTCATTACTAAAAAATTAATAGACTTCTATTAGTAGTATATAAAAAAGGATAAATTGCAAAAAAATACCTTGAGATTTGGGTATCTGAAGTTTGAACTCTATAAAATATTATTCTGAGATTAAAAATTTCTGAAAACTAATACCCTGAGTTGACTTTTTGAATAATTTTAACTAATAAAAGACAATAATATCTTCAAAATTAAAGAGAATAATAAGGATTAATCCAATTTTAGTAGAAGACATTATTTTTTTTCATTACTAAAGTTGGTCAAAAATTTTGTCTAGGGTATTAAATTGCAGAGTACCTAAACTTCAAAGTGTTTTTTTATAGTTCATCCTATAAAAAATGAGGGCATTATAGAAATTACATTTCATGACTCCAATTGTCTCTCATTTGTCAAAACTTAATCTAATAGATAATTCTGACCAAAAAATTAATTTTTAATTAAGATATGAGTTTAATAATCTAATTATAGAATACTTAGTTAAGATTTGATTATTTAAGTTACCATAATTTCATAAGTTGATATATATTATTATAGAGTTATGTTTTCTAATATCTATGAGTGCATATCTCACCACTTTAATAAGCTAATATTTACACTGCCCTCTAATATCTTAATTAAAATAAATTATGAATTTATGTTACATTATTTACAAGATAAATATTAATGATCAAATGTTATTTCAAAGTGTCTGCTTTAAAACACTTTCCTAACTAACATAACTTGTTTGATCTGGTCCAAACTTTCAAAGTTTCCTTTGAGTCATCTAATTATACATCATCAATTTTGTTTTGTGTGATAATCGTGAAGAATGGATTCAAAGACATTATTATATATACTAAATAGAAGCAGTTGAATACTGTTCACACAGACTGTTTTTATTGAAAAAAGTAGTACCACTTTTTTATAAAGTTTTTTTGTTGATTTTATTAGCTAGATTTGACATGCTTGCTATTGGTACTGTTCTTACCAGCTGTCCACGTGTCTCTGAACTGCTGACGTCGTATTCACCAACTGTCCACGTATCCTTGCTATTCCGTAATGCCTTTAGCTTTAGGCTGAGACGGAGAGGCGGGGGTGGCCACCTGCAAAGACTCTCTGATGCTTAAGTCAGTAATTTATCTCTGAGACTGAATAGAAGGATTTAGTTTTTCTCTGTAAACATTTTTTTTTTTGTAAATATCTCTCTCTTTAGAGAGGAAACAAGGCTTATATATATAATCCTAGAACTGTGAGCTTTTTGGCTCTCAATTCCAAGATCGAGTATCTTTTTCTATCATGAATTACTCCAAAAATCACGGGTCGTGGTTACCGTGACCTCCCTTGCATCGTCGCGGCCTATTTTTTGCCGTCCCCTACGACTCCAGCCTATAGAGGGTGAGATTTTAACAAGGCGCTGTTCTGTTAGGACGACTTGCCCAATGCATGCACCTACCCAGGATCGCATTAAATGCTCTGTCTAGGTCTAGAGCGATGAGCTGCTTCCCACGATATTCTGGCGGAAGACCCTTGAGGCTCCCGACCCCCAGCTGTCGAGGTAAGAATCGGACTGGGTTGAATCTATCTAGGGTTTAGGATAGGTTTGGCCTTGGCCTCGGGCAGCCCATGGGCCTATGTGGTACCATGTACGACTCGCGTGGCTTTTAATCGGATACTCTGGATAAGTGTCGGACGGTATACCCTATTTGTGACCTGTTCTGTCACTTAATCATCTACGTGGTGTATGATTTAAGAATGAGTCCCACAACTACCCCTATTTCCCTATTTGATGGATTCGTATCCATTAAGTGAGGAAATTGTTTCTCCGGTCCTCCAATTCGAGGGATACATGTGGCTACTCCACCGTCACTCCTCCCCAATTGCCGACGTTGGGGCACGCCATCCCGTGTCACAATTTTTTCAAAATTTTGAAATTCTAATGCCTCCATCCTCTTTGCCCTACTCTCCTCCAGGGAAAAAACTCTTCGGCTCCCCCTCTATAAAAGCTGCATTTACGCTCATTTCTTATTTTACCAAAATCTCCAAGTATTCCAGCTTTCTCAAATCTTAGGGTTTCCGCATCTCCTTTTTTCCAGAACCTTTCGTCTTCTTTGATCGCATCTAACACGATGGCCCTGAATCAGAGTCAGAATCTCCGCCCCGTCGCGAATTCCGAATTAGGGTCGTTGAGGAGGCAGCTCTGCTTCCCCGGCGGAGTCACTTTAGAGAGGGCCGACGGCTCGGCGGGCTGGTACCTTTATCCCTCTGCTCCAGAAGGCTCCATCGTCTTGGGGAGGAGGTATCTGGAGTAGCTGCGGTTTCCTCTTCCTCCCTTGGTCCTCCAGTTCTTTAGCCTTACAGGGATTCATTTGATACAGCTCAATGCTAACAGAGTCCTGATCTTGATGGGGCTTTCTGCCTTGTCTGTCATTCTCAACACGCATATCAACTTGGAAGTGGTTTCCTATGCCTATAAGCTTACCCTCATCCCCAAAAAGAGCTCTTACCCCACTTTCTATCTCCAGCTGCTCTCGGGGTACCATATCTTCTGAGGCTTGCCGACGTCGGATAAGCAGAGGGACTCTCATTCCAGGATATACACTGTCGAAGGGGCGTGGTGCTCTCCCTGAGTGAATGGAGAGCATTTTCAAATCTCCTCGTTCTTTCTACAAAGTAAGTACTGAGTTGTGAATTTCGGGTCCGTGTATATTTCGTCCGTTTTTACTCATAACATTTTGCCTTATGCAGCCTCTGTGGAGGAAAACTGGTTTGAGCCTCGACTGTCGGTGGGTCGGCTCCAGGAGCTGGAGGGAATCATCCTCTTTGGGTCGTCCGGGGATGCATACACATCCAGGCTGTCCTGAATCCCTAGGTGATGAACATGATGCCAAGGATGGTCTCATATCTCCTTTTCCCGCTAGACACATGGGTCATCACCAAGCACCTTCGGAGCCAGCTTGACGCCTCCGCCTTGAATCGGTTCTGCTGGGATGAGCAGGGTCACATCGCCATGGTGGATCTTCAGATCATGGCCTCGACCTATCTGGCAGGTCCCAATGACCTGGTGGCACCGACCAGTCACGAGCTCGAAGAGGCGGTGAAGCTCGTGGCCGAGGAATATGTCAGGTTCCTTAGGGAGGAAACCGTTGCCCCCAAGAGGGTTAAGGGTGAGTTCATTTTTGTACCTTGGGGCTCCGTCAGTCAGGTCGTGGCTGTGTTTTAACCATGTTGCTTGCTCTTTGCAGGTTCAGACACAGGCCCTTCGACAGACCCCTCCCCAGTCAAGGGGAAGACCGCTGTGCACAAGGCTCGCTCCAATGTCCCCACTGGTCGGTGTTTGGTGGTGTCCTTGGAGGACGAGGTCTCGGGAGTTGTCATCCCTAGAACATGCTTGGACGACGACCTAGAGGGTCTGTTTGTGACCGGGGGTAAAACGCCTGTAGTGCCACCTACCGAGGCGGGCAGGCTCGTGATCCGAGAGGCGCCGGCCATAAAGGTTGTGCATGGCAAAGGGGCACCTTCGAGCCAGCCCGGTGAGCCCTCTGCGCCGACCTCTTCTACCCCCAGCTCTGGCTCGAAGGTGGGAATGGGGTCCGGTGCTGCCCGCTCCCGTGGAGAGATTGCTGAGCTCAGTGGAGGGGCTCCGAGGTTAAAGTCTCGGCTGTCTTCCCCTCCCCCGGTCTCCACGAAGCAGGATCGTGAACCCGATTCGTCCAAGGGGGAGGGGAGCCTGGTGGGAAAGAGAGGCAGAACTGCCCCTACTTCCGACAACGATGACAACAGGGCTACTTTGACTCTCATGAGGAGGAGGAGGTCCGTGCGAGGTGGCGCGTCTAAGGATGTTGGTCAAGACAAGACCGAAAAATCACACCTGGGCGTTCCTTCGACGAAGGTGGTGGCCGAAGCTGCGCTACTGCATCAGCAGCTTCTTCTATCGAGGGTGCACCCGGTGATGCCTTACTCTCCACTGCCACCACCTTTGCCACTTCGAGGGCGTCAAAAGAAGTCACTGGAGCGCATTTGGTGGGGGGTGAAGGTGTCCTCGTGGTTTGTGGGGTGGTATTGCGTTCTTCAGACGTGGACAATGCCCTGGGAGAGGGTACAGCTACGGAGCCTGAGCTGGAGGTGCTCTCCCCAAAGAATGTAGAGCTTGTAGCCAGTCGCAGCATCGCACAGGTTTAGTTCGTCTTATTGTAAGCACCAGGTTCTTAGAATCCTCTCTGAACACTGACTCCTCTTTCTTGCACTTTGCAGCTAGCTGCCATCTAGTCTTTCTACTCCTCTCACATTAGTGAGCCGACTGGGCAGCTGAACACCCGTGCCGTGATGGCCGAGTGGAGTGAGGCTGCGTTTGCCACGTTGGGGGCGGATTTCGACTTGTATTAGCGCCTGGACGAGGCTAGGGTCAGCAGCGTGGTGGCCTACGCTTTGAGTGTCGAAAGGGCCAGATGTGAGAAGCTGGTCGCCACATTGGCCGAGGCAGAGACTGCCAGGTTGGTCCAAACCGAGGCTACCAGGCTGACCCAAGCTGAGCTTAAGGTCAAGGAGCAGGAGCTGTAGAATGCGGGGGCAGAGATGGGTCTGGCTTTCATCAGTCACGACAGAGCCATCGACGAGGCCAAGGAAGTGAGGAAAGCCGAGGCGAAAGCCAAACTTGAGGCCCATTCCTTGCAGTGTAGGCTTGACCGATCCAACGAGGTAATCTGACATCTCTATTCGGATCACAAAAAACTGATGGAGGCTTATGTCGAGTTGTCTCACAAATGTGGCAAAGATCTCGCCGATATTAACAATCTTTTGATTGACTTATCGCAATAGCAAGTAGAGCTGAGGTTAGACTGGTAGATGCAGACATGCTGAAGACAAGGTACCAGAGGCAGATGGATGTCCTTTCTGCAGAGAGCTACAGGTCTGGGTGGGAGAACAAGGAATTCGAAGGCCACATAGAGGAGGTAATGCCAGACTAGTTCGATGAGCAAAAAAGTATCGAGCGGGACCATTATTCCGTCAGGTACTACATGCAGTAGTTAAGGGACGAGATTAATATTGTGTATCCTGCTGATGTGTTGAAGATGCTCAACGAAGAAAAAGATGGGCCCTCTACATCTGCTTCTGTCGCCAAGGAGATTTTCCTCACTCCGGGTCCGCCAAAACAAGCTACGGAGGTCTCTGGGGATCAGCCTGGTGAGGGCACCTTGATTGGCGGAGGGTCAAGCGCGGTCATCTTGTCCAACGACGATTCCGATTCCACTGCAGCTGGTCCAAGCATCGAAGCCGGTGTCGCTTCCCTCCCCGGAGGTAACTAGGGACTCTCTCTCTTTTGTACATTTTTAAAGTGCTGACTACTCAGTGTAGAGCTGACTCTTGTTATCAGCAACTGTTTAAATAATAAAATGGCGTATAACGGCGTATTCTTCTCATGCTTATTCTGTGTTATCTATTATATTCATTATTATATTTTTTTTTGTTGCTTGCATCCGTGGCCAGGGTCAGGCATCATATACGATGCCATTCCTTTGTCGGTGGTCTGCCCGGCTTCCGGGTCTGGCCCAATCGTATATGATGCGGAGTTACTAGTGAATTCCCCTTATGCTATGACCGATGAGGTCAGCTCCGGAGATTGGGACGTGAGTTCCGGTACACCCGACTTTGAGGATGTATAACTTCCGTTATGACTTATATTAGCAGAATATGATCTGCGCGTATGGCTGGACTTCTCCAACCCTAAATAGGAATGTGCCAGGAATCAGCTCCAAGGATTGGTCGACAACTATTTGGACCTGTCACTTTAGAGGAGGAGGCCTGCACTTGGCTCTTTTCGGGAGCAAACAGGGCGTTACCACTCCGATGTGTCCTTGCGAGTCTGCCCAAGACCTGCTCCTTACAAATAGAGACACTGGATCCGCGTCTATGTCGACTACACATCCTGTAATCTAAGCAATATTAAATAGAATTTGGTTCTAATTTCTACTTTTGCACTTATCTTGCTCAGGCCTACTTCCAATGGGTAGGCCTTGGTTCCGTTCACTTCCTGCCCATGCGTAGCTAAGGCACTCTCTGGGGAAGGTCTACTTCCAACGGGTAGACCCTAGTCCCGTTTGCCTTTGGCTTGTATGTAGCTAAGGTGCCCTCTGGGGAGGGTCTGCTTCTAATGGGTAGACCCTGACCCTTTTTTCCTTTAGCTCACGCTTAGCTTAAGTGCTCTCTGGGGGTGTCTCATCGCTCAAATCTCCCCCACGCAGCAGGTATTCTTTGAGGGTCGGCGGTGAGTTTTTGCCGCGCAGCCTGCTGCCCTTCATATGTCCTCTCGGGTCATCGACAAGCGACGTGATCCCCATGGTACAATTCTTAGCGAGGTCCACTGGCAAATGTTTTATTGCGCAGCTCAATCCCCTCCGTGCGTTTTCTCGGCCCATCGGCAATTATTTTATTGCGCGAGGTGATTCCCATAGTGCGATCCTTACTGAGGCCTGCTAGCAAGCATTTGACTGCGCAGCCCGATTCTTTTCATGCGTTTTCCTGGGCCATCGACAAGCATTCTATTGCATGATGTGTTTCCCATAGTACGATCTTCGTCGAGGTATGCTAGCAAGCATTTTACTACGCAGCTCAATCCTTTTTGTACGTTTTCTCGGGCATCAGCAAGAATTTTATTGCACGATGTGATTTCCATAGTACGATCTTTGTCGAGGTCTGCTGGCAAGTATTTTACTATGCAGCTCAATCCTCTTAGTACGTTTTCTCGGGCCATCGATAAGCGATGTGATCCCCACACTACGATTGTTTTTGAGGTCTACTGGCAAGTTTTTTGTTGCGCAGCTCTTTCCTCTTCGTACGTTTTCTCGGGTCGTCGATGAGGGACATGATCCCCATAGTACGATTTTTATGAGGTCTGCTAGCAAGAATTTTACTGCTCAGTTCTTTTCTCTTCGTACGTTTTCTCGGGTCGTCGGCAAGCGACGTGATCCCCGCAGTACGATTTTTATGAGGTCTGCTGGCAAGCATTTTACTGCTCAGTTCTTTCCTCTTCGTACGTTTTCTCGGGTTATTAGCAAGTGATGTGATCCCCGCAGTACGAGGTCTACTGGCAAGTTTTTTTGGTTGCACAGCTCTTTCCTCTTTGTACATTTTCTCAGGTCGGCAAGCGACGTGATCCCCGTAGTATGATTTTTGATGAGGTCTGCTGGCAAGCATTTTACTGCTCAGCTCGTTCCTCTTCATACATTTTCTCTGGTCGTCAGCAAGTGACGTAATCCCCGTAGTACGATTTTTGATGAGGTCTACTAGCAAGCATTTTACTACTCAGCTCTTTTCTCTTCGTACGTTTTCTCAAGTCATCGGCAAGCGACGTGATCCCTGCAGTACGATTTTTGATGAGGTCTGCTGGCAAGTATTTTACTGCTCAGCTCTTTCCTCTTCGTACATTTTCTCGGGTTGTCGGCAAGCGACGTGATACCGCAGTACGATTTTTGATGAGGTCTGCTGGCAAGCATTTTACTGCTGAGCTCTTTCCACTTCGTACGTTTTCTCAGGTCGTGGGCAAGCGATGTGATCCCCGCAGTACAATTTTTGATGAGATCTACTAGCAAGCATTTTACTGCTCAGCTCTTTCTTCTTCGTACGTTTTCTCGAGTCGTCGGCAAGCGATGTGATCCCCGTAGTACGATTTTTGATGAGGTCTGCTGGCAAGCATTTTACTGCTCAGCTCTTTCCTCTTCGTACATTTTCTCTGGTCGTCAGCAAGTGATGTGATCCCCACAGTATGATTTTCGATGAGGTCTGCTGGCAAGTTATTTTGGTTGCGTAGCTCTTTTCTCTTCGTACATTTTCTCGGGTCGTTGGCAAGTGACGTGATACCCGCCGTACGATTTTTGATGAGGTCTGCTAGCAAACATTTTACTGCTTAGCTCTTTCCTCTTCGTACATTTTCTCGGGTCGTCTGGAAGTGACATGATCCCCGCAGTACGATTTTTGATGAGGTCTCCTAGCAAGCATTTTACTGCTCAGCTCTTTCCTCTTCGTATGTTTTCTCGGGTCGTCGGCAAGCGACGTGATCCCCATAGTACGATTTTTGATGAGGTCCGTTGGCAAGCATTTTACTGCTCAGCTCTTTCCTCTTCGTACATTTTCTCGGGTCGTCGGCAAGCGACGTGATCCCTACAGTACGATTGTTTTCGAGGTCTGCTGGCAAGTTTTTGGTTACGCAGCTCTTTTCTCTTCGTACGTTTTCTCGGGTCATCGATGAGCGACGTGATCCCCGCAATACGATTTTTATGAGGTTTACTAGCAAGCATCTTACTGCACAGCTCTTTCCTCTTCGTACATTTTCTCAGGTCGTCGGCAAGCGACGTGATCCCCGCTATACGATTTTTGATGAGGTTTGCTGGCAAGTTTTTTTGGTTGCGCAGCTCTCTCCTCTTCATATATTTTCTCCGGTCGTCGGCAAGCGACGTGATCCCTGCAGTACGATTTTTGATGAGGTCTGCTAGCAAGCATTTTACTGCTCAGCTCTTTCCTCTTCGTATGTTTTCTCGGGTCGTCGGCAAGCGACGTGATACCCTTAGTACGATTTTTGATGAGGTCTGCTGGCAAGCATTTTACTGCTGAGCTCTTTCCTCTTCGTACATTTTCTCGGGTTGTCGGCAAGCGACGTGATCCCCGCGATACGATTTTTGATGAAGTCTGCTGGCAAGCATTTTACTACTCAGCTCTTTCCTCTTCATACATTTTCTCGGGTCGTCAGCAAGAGATGTGATCCCTGCAGTACGATTTTTGATGAGGTCTGCTGGCAAGTATTTTACTACTCAGCTCTTTCCTCTTCGTATGTTTTCTCGGGTCGTCGGCAAGTGATGTGATCCCCGCAGTACAATTTTTGATGAGGTCTTCTGGAAAGTTTTTTTTGGTTGCGCAGCTCTTTCCTCTTCGTATATTTTCTCGGGTCGTCGACAAGCGATGTGATCCCCACAGTACAATTTTTGATCAGGTCTGCTGGCAAGTATTTTACTGCTAAGCTCTTTCCTCTTCGTACGTTTTCTCATGTCATCGGTAAGCGACTTGATCCGCTCAGTATGATTTTTGATGAGGTCTGCTGGCAAGCATTTTACTGCTCAGCTCTTTCCTCTTTGTACATTTTCTTGGGTCATCGGCAAGCGATGTGATCCCCGCAGTACGCTTTTTATGAGATCTGCTGGCAAGCATTTTACTGCTCAGCTCTTTCTTCTTCGTACGTTTTCTTGGGTCGTTGGCAAGCAATGTGATCCCCGCAGTACGGTTTTTGATTAGTGAATATTTCTAGGGTTTGGTACCGGAGACAAACCATTTTTCATAGCAATCCAAAGCATAAGTTCGTGTGGCAGAAACCTTGACCTGTTTTAGAATTAAGCTGTTCAATAATACATGCATTTATATGTATTTTAGAACATTTACATGTATCTCACACGTGGTACTTTTTCAAGTGCTGGGCATTTCATGTGTTTGGTAGGCTCTTTCCAGTCTTTGAGTTTTTTCAGGACATATGCACCATTGTCAAGAGCCTTGATTACCTCATAAGGCCCGACCTAGTTAGAGTCTAGCTTCGAGGAATTCCCCGTTCTGGCCTTCAAGACCCAATCGCCGGTGTTAAATCGACGAGCGCTAACCTTCTTTGCATAGTAGGACCTGGCCTGCTGATGGTATGAGGCTAAGTGGACCAGGGCCATGTCCCTTATTTCTTCTAGGAGGTATGTGTTATGGCTTAGCTGCTGCTCGTTCAGTGAGGCATCTATTACCATTTCGGAGTGAAGGGTCGGGAGGCCAATATCAGTCAAGATCAAAGCCTTTGACCCGTAGACCATGGTGAACGGCGTTCTTCCCATTGACCTCCACTCTGTGGTTCGATGGGCCTACACGATGGCCGATAGCTCTTCTAACCAACTCCCTTTAGTCTCTTGCAAGTTCTTTTTTATATTGCTGATTACGGCCTTGTTTGTTGCTTCTGCTTGGCTATTCCACTGAGGGTAATTTACGGATGAGAAGCTGAGCCTTATATCATACAACTCACACAACTCCTTTAGCTTTGCGTTTTGGATCTGCGTGCTGTGATCGGTGTGTATCTCTCTCGGGATCCCGTACCGGTAGATTATGTTTTTCCAAATGAAGTTAATTGTGTCTGCCTTATTAACGGTCGTGTAGGCTTCAGCCTCGACCTATTTGGTAAAATAATCAGTGGCCAGCAAGACATACCTTCTTCCCCTTGGATTCTAGGGAGCTCTTCGACGATGTCCAGGCCCTATTTACTGAACGGCCAAGGAGTTATGTTCGAATGGAGCACCTCCACGGGTTGGCGCTTTATGGGGGTGAACCTCTAGCACTTCGGTCGGCATGTTGAGCTCGTATTTTGGCAGCGGGTCCCTAGATTCTCATTGGACCTCTTTGTCAAAGTCTTTCCTTCGCCCGCTCCTGGCTTCGCTTGCCCGCAGCCCTTCGAGGCGAGTGTTATCCCGCGACTTTATCTTTTAAACCCAGCCTCGTGGGCCATCTCTACCTTCCAGTTTGCTTCTAACAGGGCAGCAACATTTACTCTAGCTTTTGTTCCAGACCCGGTCGTGCTTCCTGGGAGCTTCATTCGGCGTCGGGATGTGTGCTCCTGGTTGTTATTCTTGAGGGTGTCATTATTCGATGTTGTATGGCCTTTTGTTCGGGGAGAGCGCGATCGTGAGACTCCTACTTTTTCTCTCGCGCTCGACGTTTCCCACAGACGGCACCAAACTGTTGGTGCTGTTCTTACCAGCTGTCCACGTGTCTCTGAACTGCTGACGCTGTATCCACTAACTGTCCACGTATCCTTGCTATCCCAGAATGCCTTTAGCTTTAGGCTGAGACGGAGAGGCCGGGATGGCCACCTGCAAAGACTCTCCGATGCTTAAGTCAGTGATTTATCCCCGAGACTAAACAACAAGGATTTAGTTTTTCTCTATAAATGTTTTTTTTTTGTATATCTCTCTCTCTCTTTAGGGAGGAAACAAGGCTTATATATATAATCTTGGAACTCGGAGCTTTCTGGCTCTCAATCCCAAGATCGAGTACCTTTTTTCATCATGACTTACTCCAAAAATCACGGGTCGTGGTTACCGTGACCTCTCTTGCATCGTCACGGCCTGTTTTCCGTCGTCCCCTACGACTCCAGCCTGTCAGGGGTGAGATTTTGACAAGCCGCCGTTCTGTCTGGACGACTTGCCCAATGCACGCACCTACCCAGGATCGCATTAAATACTCTATCTAGGTCTAAAGCGGTGAGCTGCTTCTCATAGTATTCTGGCGGAAGTTCCTTGAGGCTCCCAACCCCTAGCAGTTGAGATAAGAATCGGACTGGGCCGAATCCATCCAGGGTCTGGGATGGGTTCGGCCCTGACCTCGGATAGCCGATGGGCCTATGTGGTACCACGTGTGACTCACGTGACTTTTAATCGGTCACTCTGGACACGTGTTGGACAGTGTGCCCCGCTTGTGACCTGTTCTGCCACTTAATCGTCTACGTGGTGTATGATCTAGGAACAAGTCCCACACTTGCCTTTGGGGTGTAGTGTTGATTGGATGTTGTGTAAGGGGTATTTTTGTAATTTTTGGGGGATGGGTAGAGTCAAACTGTTATGATTTGTGGAGATATAATTCTTTTTTCCCCCTTCAAACTGGGTATAGGATCTTAAGTGAGTTCAGTTATTTGGTCTTGTCATTTTTATTGGCCTTGATTTTACCGGATTAGCCTTCTTTTATGTGCTTTGCCTGAGGGATATGGGTGGAGTTTTCTTGCATTTCAATTTGTTTTGGTTACTCCACTGAACAATATAACATCAATCTCTTGCATTGTTCCCATATTTTCTAACTTTTTGTTTCTGGTTGCTTCGTTTTTTCTTTCTTCTTTGTACTTGATGCATTTTTTCTTCTTTTCCTAGAGATCTTTTTTCTTTTTTGTTTTCTTTGTTAGTTTGATTTATAATTGTTATTCTCTCAATTTCTCTCTTTTCATTTCGGTATTTCTCCTCGGGGTTCATCGATTTGGTTGTTTTTTCTTTTGTTTTCTTTTTTATTTTTATTTTTATTTTTATCCTATTTTTTTATCTTTAGTCTATCGATTCAGATCCGCTAGCTTAGACATAGATTTTACTACGATTTAGTCATTCTAGAGCTTTTCACTACTGTGGTGGTTCCCTTCTTTTCATCCGGTAATTTTTTCTTTCTGAAATTTAGTTCTTTAGCAATTTTTTATTTATTTTTGTGTGCTATATTTTCTTCTAATTTGGATCATGGAATATTTAAGGTTCATTTTTGTCTATGTATGACTTGGTTTGTGTTTTTTTTTTCCTTCATCTATTTTTGCTATAAAAATGTCTTCTAAATACATTTTTGGGTAGTAATTTTTTTTATTTTTTATTTTTATCCTATTTCCACCTTCCGTTTTTTGATTCTTTGTTCATTGATTTGGGCTTCGTTGTATGGATCTGAGATGTGTTCAAATATTTTCTCTCTCTAAAACTTTATTTTTTGGTCTTATTTTTGGGCTATTTTCTCTCCATTTTTGATTGCTGTTCATTAGAGCTTTGTTTTTGTTCATACTATGTGAAATGATTTATGTTGTATTGAATATGTTTTAATCTAGAAATATTCGATTGCTATATACTTTTTGGTTAGTCTGCTATTTTAGTTTGAAGGGGTTACCATGAGCTTTAATCCATGGATATGCATATTAAGAATATGTCTTAGAGAATGCAGTTTCTTTGTCAGGTATTTTGAATAATGTTTATCTATTTGTTGTTAATAAATTTCATATTATGTCTCAATTATATACACATGTGATGTTTATGTTTTCTATTATGCAAACGTCTAAAAGTTTTTATGACTAATAATGAGTAATAAAGACTTGTATATGTGAAATGTTTACATGTAAGAGACTAATTCTTTTTATTTTATTATGTCTAAATAAAAGGTTTATATTCTACAAGTGAAGATGAAATTGTAAAAACTCAGATTTTTGAGAGGGTAATTTGGACATTTTACTAATTTTTCGGATATAATAATAGAGGGGTTAATTTGCAAAAGTTTTGTGCAGAAAGACTAGATTGCAATTTTTTGGAGATGGAATTGATAGAGATTTGGGAATCAGGGCTATAGTGTAATTTTTTAAAATATTGCACAGTCCCCTACTTACCCACGTGGACTCTCCCCTCCCACTCACTTTCTCTCTCTTCTCTCTCTCTCTCTCTCTTCCTCGACACCCCCCCTCGCTCTCTCGGTTCACTCTTGGTCGATGCACCAGAGGAAGCCGCACCGCCGCCCAGGCCACCGTCCGGCCCGCCAACCACTTGACGCGAGCTCGTCGTGCCGCTAGGGTGCCCTACCGGTTGTTGTTTCGCCAGAAAATGCCATTTGAGCTGTTTCGGATTTCTCGTCACTGGCGATAATTCTGGCCACCATTTGACCTCTAACTAGGCTCATTGGATTCTCGTCGAAAGGAAGCTTAAGTATATATATCTTAACCCCATACTGCCTGAATCAAAAGTTGCCATTTTTGGAATATTTTGAGCTTGAGTTGACTTTTTAATCCGGTTGTTAGATCGTGATTTTGTTGTCATTTTTGGATTGTACTCAGAAAATGGAGAAGTTTGATATATATTGCCTATGTTTGGTGATTGACACGAAAATCGAAATCAGACGGCTAAGATTTTGCCTCGATTTGTGTGTCATCAGTCCAATATGGGCTCGGATCCGAATTGGACAAGTTATATGTCTAACCTAGCTATTTTGGGTGCTAAGAATTCAGTGAAGAGGTCTGTTTGTGGATTTGAAGCTTCATTGAGAAGTTGATTTTTCAGAAGAGGACAATCGAGAGCTTGGAATTGGCTCTCGACCCTCCAGATGATCATCAACGACACCTTGAGGATTCAATAATATGATATCGCTATTCTTGTGAGGTAGGGATTTGGTTACCTTCATTTTATACTATTTTCGAATAAAACTTAATTTCTTCAACAGATGAGAACAAATGTGATTTTATGATTTTCTTGAACATATGTGATGGTATGATATACATATATACTATATTGCGTTGAGGATTTTCTGAGTGCAGGTTATTTTGGATATATAAAAAATAGAGCTGTTGTGCTACCTACTTTTCTACAAAAAACCTAATATACTTTTTTTCCTGAAAAACCAGAGTACGATTATTTTCACACTTCAGTTTTATGTTGCACGTGTCATAAGATAATACATGAGCACCGTGTTAGCATCGTGGGTTTACAGTGTGGTGCTGAGTCTGTAAACCCGTACGGGTTTTGTTACTTCTGATTATCTCCCCATTTGGCAAGCGTAGGCAATGCAGTTGCCCTTATAGGTTTGGTAGGTGACATATAAGTATCTCCTCCGGGTATGGGCTTAGGTGTCAGGTAGGCTATTAGGTACACTTAGTACCATTATCCTGGGTTTCCACAGATGAGAGGATGTGAGCTCATGGGTATGGGTTAATTTGTGTCATGTGCATCTAAATTGAATGGTTTTGATTATACTGATTTATTTATACATATATGTGACGATTTCTAGTTTTGGATTATCATATATGTATGTATTGGATTTAAATTAACTATGCAGGAGCTTTCCATTATTAAAATATTTTCGATCGAGATAAATGTTTTTCTTACTAGGCCTTTTATGCTCATTCCCTTCCTCAGGTAGTGTCCAGTGCGATTTTGGAGATCAAGAAGAGTAAAAGGCCATCGGAATCGTAGTTCATTATCTTGGTAATGCTTGAAGCATGTTGTTATGGTGTTTGGACTATTTGAGTTTTGTTTTAGTATTGAACCAAGATTACTCGGTATTCCATTCTGGTGTCTATTCTGACGTTGATGATGATGATGCTTAGACTTATATTTAATTTACATTCTTTTCAGTATTTATTCAATCTATATTTAATGTTGCATACGAACTATGGGAGAGGTCCACATGATGGAATTCTAAATATTTTATCTAAAATGGATTGTTTTATAAAACTAAGACTTTTTTAGACATTTTTCAAATAAATCAAAGAATTTCTCATCCTTGCAAAATTCCCCTTCTGCCACTAGCTCGGGTTTTGGGTTGTGATAGAAATACTTTAATTTTCTATAGAATATAGTGTTGTCTATTTCAATAGGATTGATGAAGTCTCTAATCATCGAAATGTTTGACTTCAGATAGAAATACTAGTACATTATAAAAAAATTATAAGTGTACTGAACTAGACGAAGTGACAATAGAAATTGGGGGTTAAGGGTCATAACTCAATATTATATCTTTCACTAATCTAGCACTATTGTAAATTTACCATAATCCTAGTGATTGTCAGACTTACTTTCATAAATTTTATCTTTTTGGCTTACTAAAGGACTAGTTTCGATTATATAGTTCGAACTCCAGTATCTTGGAAAATAAGATTTTTGAATTGACAAAAACACCCTTCATGATTCGGACACTATGTATATAATGTCACTTTGAGCTTTTTCAGGAACTTAGATAATAAAAACCGAACACTAGATGTTCACTTTATGAATTTGATTGTACTTGTATGGGTAGTTATAAACACCGTAGTTAATTATAATCTATTAGATGCAAAATAGTAACTCAAAGATAAATATGTACTAAAGGGGTGATACGGCAATCTCACATCACTAGTATGACATTGTATCGAGGGATATCTGTAGGTATAGTATATGCTAAATAGATCAAGTTAATTAAAATGTTAATTAGCTTCACAGAAAATATATGACATTAGCCTAAGAGTGCAATATTAGGCCTATAATTGAGTGCTCCAATATTAATGGACAAAGCTTAACTATAATTAAGAGTTAATTATAATTATAGGTAGTTGGCTTATTGGAGTTTAGACTATTTGAATCTATAAGGTCCATTGTCTAGCTCACACATAGTTTAATTAATAATTGAATGGTCAGTTGAGCCCAATAAGCTTATTAGGGTTTACACATCTCTAATACTTAAGAGAAAAGTTCTCCTAAGTCTTTATAAGGAAGTTATATGCCTACTATAAGCACAATAACTGTGCTTAATATAAAACAGAGAGAGAAAAAGAGAAAGTGAGAGAGAACTGAGAAACTGCGGGAGAAATCTTCTGTTCGTTCATGGCCATTGAGGGAAAGATACTCATGGTCATAAACGTACAATCAAGGAGAAGGAAGAGCGTCTTCTGGATTGTCTGCTTATCTCTCTTAGGAAATCAAGAAGGTGTCCACACACCGGATCATTCAATGGGTTCTAAAGAATAAACTGGAAGACTCAATAGTTGTGAAACATTTCTAGGTTTTATCTAAAGCAAGATCTATGAATTGATTTATGTTAGATCAATGAACCTATGTTTATATTTTATAAAGTTTCAAGAAAATTTTTAAAATATCAGTTTTGCTGTATTCTTGATTTGATTACAAAACTATGGAAATTATTTTCAGTAAAATTATTTTTCAAAATCATTTTTCTGAATTTCCAGCAATTGGTACAAGAGCAAAGGTTTTTGATGATCTAGCGTGTCTTGTTCATGTCAATTCTCTTTCATTTAATGATCTTTGATTTCTATGACAATCTCTGTAGTTATGTTTGTTCTTGTTCAAATTTATGAGTTTGCTCTATCATGTAAGATGATTGATTGATTTAATGAGTTTAAATAATAATCAATTAGATGTTACTATGAGTTTATAATTATTTATTTTTCATTTTTGATTATGATTCTAGCATGTTCTTAATTTTCTATGTATTTATATTTTATGTTCTTGATAAAACTATACGTAGAAAGTCATTTCACCTTTAACTATCTTTTAGTTTTTGAGAAAAACTATTTAACAATTAAGTTATCGATATTTTGGATTCAAAAATAGTACGAGAAAGCGCATGCCAAGAGTCATGTGCGCCGCCCATGTGTGTCGCGGCGGAGAGACCGCTCGTTGCCACCCATTCATTGGCCGTGTGGGAGCAACCCCATACATTGGTCGTGCGGGTGGTAACCCATGCAATTCCTGCATGGGCAATTCCTCACTCCCGTAGCTACGCGGGCACTGCCCCACTCCTATGGCCATGCGGGCTTCGCCTCGCTTCTATAGCCGCATGGGTGCTGCCATGCATGGTAGCTGCGTAGGCACTTCCCAAGCACGATAGTGCATGGAATTAGTCTTGTGCGTGGCTGCACGGCACCCCGAGGCTATCGTTTGCACAATGGCTCCCCGTTCCATCTTATTCAAGTGTTCTGATCGGCATTCCGATGTCGTTGATGTCAGATTATCCATTTTAGATAATTTCTTTTTTTCAAATGTCTTTATTTGAATTTCGAATTCGAGATAATTTAGGAAATTTGAATTAGTTACCTTATTTGATTTTTGAAGTTCAAATTTGGTAACTAATCTAATAGAATAAGAATCTATGAGAAAATCCTATATTCTCTATTTTTAAATGAATTTAAGTTAAGGATAAGATCCTTAATTTATTGAAAGATTTAAATTAAGGATAAGATCCTTAATTTAATTAAATTCAAATCAAGGATATAATAACTTGTTTCAAGGAAATTTAAATTACTATTTAAATGTGATTAGGATCACATATTTAAATAAATTTGATTTTAAATTTAAATACGGATAAGATCCCACTATTTAAGGAAATCAAATCCTATTAGTTATCAGTATCAAATAATTATTATTTAAATTAAATATGAGATAATTAATTTAAATCAATAGGAGATTATTAATTAGATATTTTGTGATAATACTTATACTTTTGAAATTCAAATATTTGATTAGATATTTATTAATCTATTTATGTGATAATTAGTTGTTAATTTGAATTTGAATTCAAATTTAGAGATATGCTAAGATATTTAAATAGTAAATCTTCTATTATTTAAATTTGAAACTTATGAAGTTTCCAAATTAAAATTAGAAACAATATCTTATCTTTTCAGATCTATTTGAATTTGAATTTAAAGATGGTAGTTTTCTTTAATGAGATTTAAATGGATAATTGGAAATTATGAGATAATTTCAGATTTAGCTAAACTTTGAACTTTCTATTTATTTTTATTATGATTAAAAATGATGATTAGATAATATGAGATAAATCTAAATTTAAATTTATGTGATTGGATAATATTACATTGTTAATTATTTGATAATTAATTTATGATTTGAAATTCAAATGTAGAGATTTAATTTGATTAAATTATCTACATATCTAATTTAAATCTTGTGAAAATTTTAATTAGTAAATATCTATATTGTCCAATTTAAATTTAAATAGAAAGTTTATAATTTTATTTTAATAAGATTAAAATAATGATTTGAAAATTATGAGATAATTTCAATTTTGAAAATTCAATCAATGGGAGATACTTTAGTTATAAGATAATTGAATTTATAATTCAAAATTTAAATTCAAAAGTAGAATTCGAATTTTGAAATATCCAAAGAGATTTAATTTAGATTAAATATTTTAATTGAATAAATTAGATTTTGTGAAAATCTTAATTATTTAAATTTAAATATTATCTCTCATAGTTATTATTTAATAATATTGTTTGTGAAAAAGATTGTTCGATTATTAAATAATAATATATGTTAGAATGATTGATAATCATTAACTTTTCTATTTTATTAAATTCTGCCAATGCTCGATTATTATATGAATAATATTGCATGCATATTCTATATAGAGTATTTAATTATATAATCTTAGTAACATGTCATATAGAATAGTAGAGCTACTCACATGCAAAATATGAGTATGCTTACATAAATGATTTTAGGTTATTAACTAAGTTAGATAACTAGGTAAAATCATTAAATCCCTAATTATAAAATATTGAGTGAGAGAAGGTATGAGATACCTATGGTCTTCATTGTTAGTTCATTATGTACTAAGATGAATTTCACCTCAGAATTTTGCTGAGCTCTCATAAGAGAGTTTTCGTCCAGGTATTACTGGAAATGAATTTCTTATGATAAGGTATTAGGTGAACTATATAAGGTTGATCACCCATAGGAAACTGTCTTATATAGAAAGCTTAATTGCTGAAACAATAGTTATACACTCAACTCGAAATACTGATATCCTCCCATAGGAGTTTTTGTTAGTAGAGTAGAGGACTAAATTAAATAGTAGTTAGAAATATAAAATATAAGATATTTATCTTATTTTCTAAATGAAATTATTTCAGTTTGACTTGTTAATTCATGACTTCCCATAGGAGACTTGTAATTAATGGAAAGTTAAATTATCAGAAATATTACTGATGGTCCTAGGGATACTTCACTTGTATATTGTAGATTTTATTTTTCATTATATTAATTATACAAAATATATGTTACATGATGTTTGCTATTATATGTATTATTTATTTTTGTTGAAGTAGATATATCTTTAATTCTTTTACCCACTGTACTTATACACACATAACTTGTATGGTTAAATTATATTATATAAATTAATGCAACCTAGATTTAGTACTTATGGCTGAGATATTATTAAGTTCTTACTCTTATATGTTCGTCCACATTCATTGGTGAGATTAGTGAAGAAAAATAATATATATATATATATAGTGGGAGAATTCCTAGATAATTCATTAATATACATTGACATACGATATCCAATATGTTACAACATGAAATTCAAAGAATTCAAACTACTACAATATTTTGCTAAATCTTAATGCGATGCCTAATGAACATTTTCACCAAGCTAAAGTAGCTAAAGGTGAATTTTCTAATCCCTAGCTAAAAAGAAAATATTTGCTATATAACACTAAAGGATATTGAAAGAAAATTGTTAGGGATATCTATACAACACTTGATTGGAAAGTAATAACAATTTATTGTTCGTTAACGTATTTTAGTGGATGACTTAATAAATCTTGGATATAATTCAAGAGTTATTTCCATGTTTGCTGCAAAGGGTTCTAGGAAACCAATGAGATTTAGTGAAGGCAAGTTTACTAAGCATAAGGACTACAATAGCTATAGTATCTGCACATAAAATGAGAAATATTTAAACTCATATTTGATGAATTTATGATTAAGACTTAAAAATTGTCAAGCATTTAAGGGAAATTTGATTTTTTTTATATTTGATGAAACGATATTATTTAGTTTTTCTTAATCATAAAGTTTCCACGTGAAAGAATAATACTCTTAATTGCACTGAATGATATTTTATTGACCTAAATTATTCTCATTTATGTGACACTAATAATGATGAGATTAAACATGATAAATTTCTTCATAAGAAAGTAAGTACTAAGAATAAGACATACTTGTACTTCGGTCATATTAACCTAAATATGATCCAAAGATTGGTTATGGATAGATATCTAAACTTGTTAAAAGCCAAACCAACACTAATTTGAGAATCCTATCTGGAACGTAGAATAACTAAAAGGTTCTTTGTTAGGAAAGACCTAAGAGTGCAAGCATGCTTAAAAATAATATGTATTATTCTCTATGGGCCATTGAGCAATCAAGTCTAATGAGATTTTGAATATATTATTATGAATGATTATTCAAAATTTTGTTGTGTTTACCTAATATTATTGCTAATTGAATTCTTTTGAAAAGTTCAAGAATTAAAAGTGGAAGTCAAAAGATAATTAGGAAAAGTATAAATACTTATCGATTAGATAGAAGCATTGAATACCTCTATAGAGAATTCTTAGGAATATCTCACAGGCAATGATAGCTCTTGGCTGTGAGTAAGTTGTTGTTCAATTTTTCATTATTACAAAATATTTTGAGATATGTCTTAGAGACGGTGATATGTCTTCCATCTAAGTCAATACTTAAGACACCATTTTGAAATATAGAAAGGACATAAAGCTAATTTGTGTCATATCTATAATTGTGGTTGTCCAGCATATGCGCTGAAAGAGAAAATGACTAAGTTGGAATAACAATCCAAATTGTATCTGTTTATAGGAAGCCCATAAGATATAAATGGGTGTTACTTCTATGGTATTAAAGTAAGAAAGTATTTGTTAGAAAAAATATCCCTTACTTGGAAGAAAACTATATGAAGCATTTAACTCCAAAGTAAGTTATTTCTTGAAGAACTAACTAGTGATATAATCAGCCTATCTATGAAAAATATAATAGAGTAAACACTTAGGAAGGATAAATCACCAGAAAATCAACATGTCATAGATCCTCATTGTAGTGGGAGGATTGTGAGACAATCTAGTAGATATTTGGGAATAGGAGAGTCCTATAACCTAGAATTTGATTACTTTATCTACAAAGAGAAAATAGATGGTGTTGATATAGATTTTTGGCAAAAGGCAATAGAATCCATATTAGAATCCATATACTCTAAAAAATCTGGGATCTTATAAATCCACCTGGAAGGGTAAAACTTTTTAGGTGTAAATTAGTCTATAAGAGAAAAAGAGGAATAGATGAAAAAGTAAAGACTTTCAAGGCAAGATAGTTGCAAAAGAATTATATACAGAAAGAATGTCTATTTTATTGTTATGATCAAGTCTATTGATATACTCTTTTTTCCATAGTTGTATCTCTTCATTACAAGATATAGCAAATGGATATTAAGATAGCTTTTGTGAATAGTAATCTTGATGATTGCATCTAAGAGGTACAACCTGAGGAATTCATTGAAAAGGGCTAAGAAAACAAAGTTTGTGAAACTTTATAGATCTAATTTATAGATTTAAGTAGTTGTCTAGATTTTATCAATTTGATTGATATATAGACGAATCTTGTGTCTATTCAAGGTGGTAAAGTGATTTGTCCGGTTTATATATATTGATGATATACTAATCATTGGGAATAATAAAGGATAACAATCATCAACAAGAATTTAGTTAGTACAATATGCTGTTGGGATTGTAAGTTGTTACTAATCTAATTCAGAACTTGAATATAGAATTAAAGTCAAGCATATCCTTAAGTATCTTTGGAGAATTAGGAACTGTATACTTTGATGGTAATTTGATCTAATACTTAGGGAAAATTATACATACATGCAAATATAGAAAACATATGACTATGTCAAGAACGCAGTAGAAAAATTAGTAGATTTAGATTATACAATTTTTACATGAAAATAGTTTTCATAACCACAGAACATGCTTATATCACATACAAGATCATGTATGATATAAATCAAATCTAGATATATACACCTTAGAGATGAGATTAGGGTTTACCTCTTGTAGTGTGCTCTTCCTTGATCTTCTTGTTGATAGTGATTAAATCTCCAACTCTAGATCTTCTTGTCTATGCTTTGGCTCTAGGTTGATAAGGCATACCTTTTATGGCGATTTAATCAACTAGACTTGATTATCCGATCCATCTAGAATATTCTATATCTCATATAGAATCTCTATACATTGTCATAGTTGGATAGGTGAAATTACCTTAATACTCCTCCAACACATACTTACCTTTAAGTTACCATCTTTCTATAAAGGAATAATATCATCGATAATTTTGCTCTCAATGGTCATTTAGACAAAATTATCAACCAATTCATAAAGTGAATACTAAGATCTTAGATTTAATTATTCTATGAATCTTGAAAGATCTTAAAGTGATATTAATGTATAGTGTCTTTAACTATTTGGTGTTCCCGTCAACTCATAAGTCATGACCTCCAATTGCCAAAGTTCGCCTCTAATTTCATAGAGACTAGTCTTTTAACAAATCAAAAGGCTATAACCCATGAATGCAAGTCCAATCAAATATCAAGGATTAAGATCTACATGCTTAGAGCTAGTTTGTGGTAATACTAAGAATTGAGTTATGGCACTCCAATTCTTTATATTACCTAGTCCATTTCAATACACATAACTTATTTATATTGTACTAATGTTTCTATCAGAAGTCAGACACTTCAATACTTTGAGACACATCATTCCTATTGAGATAAATAAACACTACAACCTTTAGTAAATAAAGTATTCTATCTTTATTTATAAATTGTGAACTAATTAATTTAGACTTAGATAAAGAAACAAAACTCCCTATAATTGACACTTAATCATGTTTGTTTCTTTATACACAAATAAAGTTATAGAATCCTTTTCAGATAAATAAACTATTCAACTAAGACAGTTTAATTTAACAAATATCATAATTGTATATAAGATAAAGTTGTTTACACTAAAAGGATAAAATTAGAAATCTGCATTTTAGGGCAAATATCTCAATAATCTCCCATTTTTCCAAAAAGAAGTAATGCAAACTAACATACTAAAAGTCCAAAATGTTCTAATTGATTGAAATTAATAAAAGCAAAAATTATCAGTTCAATTAACAACTTAAAAGACTAAGAAAAGAAATGAAGATCATAAGCTCTCTCTTCATCATTTTCTTGACACACTTCTCTCTCACCCTCTAGAAAGTCTATAAAGAAGATAGCCCTTCTCTTCCTTCGGATAGCCAAGCAAAAAATATTTTTTTGAATTTTTGCAACTTCATCTCCCACTTTCTTGCACGAGTATACTTCGCAACCCCATACATTTAGATTTTCTAAGCTATCTATATAGACCATCCACATCTAAAAAGTTATCGAAGTAACTTTATCTGATGGAGTAAAGTTGAGGATATACGAAGCTCTCTTTAAAGCATAATCTCAATAACTTTTCGACAACAGCGACTCCTTGTACATCAGCTCTATAGTATGCTTGAGTCTGATGTTGTACTTCTCAGCAGCTCCTATATGACTATGCTTATAAATAGTTATATATTCATAAAGAATAGCAAGAACAGCTAGTGTTGGTCTCAGTAGGTCACATAGAGAATCCATATCTCTGTGTTCAGCTTCAATCTTGGTCTTTTAACCCTAGTGTCGTATTGCATTTGCACCATTTTGTCGAACTCATGGAAAGCATCTAGGTTTTCATCATATTTCTTCAGAAGATACACTTGACCAAAGTCTGAATATTTATCAACAAAAGTGACAAATAATGTATGCTTATTGTAGGAAACTATCTCCATTGATTCATAAAGATGCATATGTATGCACTCTAAACATCCTTCGGCTTTCTCATAACGAGTGGCAAGATGATGCTTATAGTTTATAGGCTTCTTGTAATCTTTGCAGTCTATGTCGTTGCTGATATCTATTTCATATAAGTGACCCAGCTCCATAAGTCTATGAATTTCTAAGCATGGTATGTGTCTAAGTCGCTTGTGCCAATCGATGGTGTTGCACTTATTCCTAATGTCTCTCACCATCTCTTAGAGTTTACTAATGCTTATTATTAAAGATGATGTACTTTGTATCTTTGGGATAAGGACATAAAGTCCATTCTGCATTTTTCCCACATAGTACAATAGATTATTATAGAAGACGTGCACTTTCCCATCAAATACGAAGCGGTAGCCTTCTTTATACATCTTCGATACCGAGAGAGCGTTCATACTAAACTCCGGTGCATAGTAGTAGTCTTTCACAATCATGGAGCTATCATTGTTCTTTAAGTAAGCATCATCCATGCCTTTAATTCAAACTCTTCAATTGTCTATAACTTCCACATAACAACCAACATCAGTTAATTGATTTGGTTTAATGAGCTATTTCTTGTCATTGTAGATATTGACACTAGATCCTGATTTTATTAGCCAGAGATCTCGCATATCCTCAGCTGAGAAAGATGTTCTTGGCCTTCTAGATGATCTAACTACTGAAGAAGATCCTAACCTCTTTTCAGTAGAGGTATCCTCAGGTTGATTATTGTTCAATCTCATTGAACGCTGTGATGTCTCTACTAATGTCCTCATTCTATTCCGTGTACTATATTCCTTTGTTTCTTTTCTCTTTTTGGAAATTTTATCCATCTTATAAAAAAGTGTTTCCTCAAAAACTACAAAATAATAAAATTTCTAATTTGACAAAAGTCATAAAATAAATTCAATTCATAATCACATTTAATGAATTCAATTCACAATTAAATTCTGTAAGTTTAATTCTCAATTAAATATGTAGAGAAAAATAATCGAATACAAACATCTTTGTTTTGATTGAATTTTGTAGTAAGATAATAAACACCTCAACAAGGGTATTTATTATCTTGAGTAAGATAACAAATATCTGAATAAGAGTATTAATTATCAGGAAAAAACTTTAATAAAATCATCAACTCTTGTAATTTACCAGTCAAAGTAACTGATTTAAAATTAGAAGACAATTCGTGCAAGATATTTTAGTACACATAAAGTAAATTAGGAAACATAAATATAATGACATATAATCAAACAAGAAGATTATGTGTTATGCTCTTATTGGTCATTTGGAAACTAAGAATAAACTATAGACAAGTATGCAAATTATGATCCTCTTAGTACTCAATTAAGTTTTCTAGTTTATCTAAATATAAAAGAATTTAGAATACTTAATATTAAATCTATCAAGATAAAATGCTTGTAAAGAATCCCTAAGACTGTCACAAATATTCAAGGTATTTTGACCTATCATAGATTATAAGTACTTACGGGTAATCATGTGAATTTACAAGTCAAATATGAAAAATTTACTTTAGACAAAAAGACAAATATTTCATATTCCAATTTACTAATTACCCGGCTTATTGGTCTATAGAATTACTAACATAGCTCCTACGAGAGGTTAAAAGCATCCTATCTTAAGTGTGTAACCATCATTTCAATTTTCAAGCTTTCTTATACAATATAGTCTCCTACTGAAGATCAGCATGTAAAGTCCACTCGCAAATTTATCTTAAGAGATTCATTACCAATAATACCTAGATAAAAGCCTTCCTATAGGAGCTCATTAAGATTCTGAAGTGAGGCACATCTTTAAAACTATTAAAGCAATGATGGAGACCATAGATATCTCATATCCTCTCCCACTCACTCTTTTAAAATTATAGGAATTCTGATTTTACTTAGTTATCTAACTTACTTAGTAACTACAAAATCAATTATATATATATATTATATATATCTAATTATATAACTTAGAGAGAATAAGTTAATTTAAGACATTATGACATACTACACTAGACATTATGCTATGATCGAACAATTATTGTCTAATGCCAAAATGCTAACACTATACTATATATCTCATGTATATAAAAGTAAACAATAAAAATATACAGGACATAACGATCAAATACGAAAGTATGGATTGTAAATCATTCAAACAAAACTTTTCTAGAAGAAAATTTAATTATTTGATCAACAATCTTTTAACTGAAGATAAATAATTGAAAAGCGATATTTAAACCAAGTCCTATATTGAACATTAGTTTTGAAAAATATAACTAATAAAATTTAACCGCTAAATTATTCAACCAATAATTTTAAAGATTCTTAGTAGTAGAACTTAATCAAATTAAATTTCAAGTGTATTTATATATAAAATAAGTAAACAATTATAAAAATATTTAGTATAAAAGTTTTACAAATAATTATAAATGCAAGTAATGAATATAAATAACTTTATATACATTTATTAATTTTCTCAAAATTAATCATTTCAAAACTAAAGAATGGTTTAAATAATTTTGGATAAAAACTTTAATAAAAAATTTAAAATCCTCCCACTCAACATGACAGTCACATTAAATGTATTTTGTAAAAATATAATTATCTCGTAATTATCAAAATCTATTTTGTCACATAAAATATTACTATAATTATCAATATTCTATGTCAAAAACCACCACACAAAATATTATCATAATTATCACATAATTAAAATATTTTATTAATCACATTAAAATATTTTAATCTCATTAAAATCAAACTCCAATTTTCTTGGAAATCATGAAAACAAATAATTATCTTTATATTATTATTGTCATTTTAATTAATATAATTAATCTCATCAAGTAATACTAATTATTAATTATTAATCATATTAATAATTCCTAAATAATAATTCAAAATTAATTAAATTCAATAATTAATATTTTCTAGTAAAATATTTTATCCTATGTGTAAGAATTAAGCTCATAACTAATACTTGTCTAAATTTAAAAATATCAAATATTTTTAACTTATTGACTTATTAGCATAATTTAAATAATTAGAGAATAAATTACATTTATTATCTAATTATTAATTAATTAAATATTTAATTAATTTATCTTATCTAATCTTAATCTCATCAAGATACTACCTTAAACGTATTAAGATCTAAAAAATAATAAAAGATAATTATTTTTAGTTATAGAAATCCTATTCGATAACTGTATTTAGAAAAAGATTAATTGCAACATACTAAATTAAGAAATAATTAAAACTCTTTTAATTAATCCTAATTAATCAAAAACCTATAACTTATACAATATTTCTATATTTATCTGTTATTTATATCTAATTATAATCAAATAATTTTAATAATTAAATAAAGATCATATCTAAATTTAATTGTAATAGAAATCTAATCATTATTAAATTTCTATAATTAATTAAAATTATTTAATTAAAAAGGATATGACTTTCTAATTAAGTAATCATATTAATTAATTAATCTGATTAATCTAATTAATTAGTTTCCAATTAATCTCATTAATTAGTAGAGTTACTAATCAAATTAGTTATCTCTAACCATATTCTAATTATTATGATTAGAATAGTTACTAGACAAATAGTTATTACAATTTACTATTGAATATCAATCTAATTAAATTCAAATCTTTTCTATCCTAATTAATCTCATTAATTATGAATTTGAATAATTTATAAATAGTTATGATTTAAATCTAATCTGATTAGATTTAGTTTCGAATTTAAATTCAAAAACTATATCCTTAATTTAATTAAATTTAAATTAAAGATAATTACTAAATTTAAATTATTCAGATTTAAACGATCATGATTTAGAGATAATTATCAAATCATATTTGATCACATTAAATATGAAATTAATTTGAATAGTTGTTATCGATTTAAATTCAAAATTTAAATAGAAACAGATAAGAAATCTTATCTAATTTCAAAAATTATTAGATATCCTATTCAAATTCAAATTAACTATTAGATTTACTATGATTATATCTAATCACATCTAATCTCATTAGATATCGAAAATATTTTAAATTATCATTATCTATTTAAATTAAAAATTTAAATACTAGAGATAATATAGGATATCTTATCCAATTTCAAAAATTAGTAGATATCCTATTTGAATTCAAATTAATTACGAGATAATATCTCATTTATTTAATTAATTCAAATTTAAAATAGGATAACTCAATAATAGACAACTACCCTAATCTCATTTGAAAAGTTTCCTATTTCAAAAACTTGAATATAAATTAAACAATTATCCAATTAATTAAAAATAATTAATTTCGAAATTAGTGGTGGCTATGTGCTGGCGCAATAAGGGCTGCGTGCAAGTATAGCACAGGCCACGCACATCTGCCATACAAGCAGGTCGCTTGAGGTAGTCCGCGTGTAGGCCGCACATGCATGCAGCCAACATGGCCGTGCCTAGCACCTGCATAGGCAGTGCACGGGTACGTGCTGTCCACACCCATATGTCGCACAGAGCTACGCACGAGTGCCGACACACTAGCAACCAATTTTTTTTTTATAAATGCTGAAAAATTTAAAACAACATCAAAAAATTCTAGAAAAAAAATTCAATTTTTCCAAATTTTTTAAACATATTCATGAATCTATCAGCTGTAAAATTCAACAACACCTAAACTTAATTTTGCTAGAATCACAATCTACAAGTTTTCTTACCATGCAAAAATAAATAGTATACGTAATTAAATATCATTCATCACTATGAATTATTTAACTATCATAAAAAAAAATTGCTCAAACTTAATCACATAATCTAGATCGCACAATTCTATATCAATATTATGTAACATATGCGAACCTGACTCTGATACTACTTGATGTTAATTTGAGCTAATATTTAGGAAAAATTATATACACATGCAAATATGAAAAATAGATAATCATATCAGGAACACATGGAAAAATTAGCTGATTTAGGTTTTAAAATTTTAACAAGAAAATAGTTTTGATAACCATAGAGCATGCATATATCATATACATAATCATGTATAAAATAAATCAAATCCAGATACATAAACCCTAAAGATGAAATTAGGGTTTACCTCTTGTAGCATGCTCCTCTTTAGTCTCCTTGTTGATGGTGATCAAATTTCCAATCGTAGATCTTCTTGTCTATGCTCCGACTCCAGATTGATAAGGCAAATGGGCACCAAGATGAATCCTTCGTTGGAAAACTATCAAGAAGTTCTTGATATTTTAGTCATAGTTATTTGAGATGAACACGTGAAATTTTTAGAAAACTATTTTCTTCTCTCCAAGACGAGTATGGCCGAATTGCACAGTGACTTTAGTCAACTATACTTGGCCAAAATTCACTACTTCTCCTTCTCTTTGTGGCATGTTGCACTAGTGTAAGGCTGAGCAGTTATTTTTCTCATATATCTTATATGTATGGGGCCCAAAACTATTATTTCCAGGACTTTGGATGTACTTTTATAAATATGTAGAACTCATGAAACTTATTTATAAAAATACCAACTTCTGTGTAGAATCATTATTTTATGCAGTTTTATGAAACTAATTTCACAAATACCACCAACCAATTAATGAGCTTTGTTTAGCTAGACAAGGGATCTAATGGATCTAAATAGTCTAAGCTCTAATAGTATAATAAGTACATAACAACTCTTATTATGGTATTTATATAAATACTATTAGTAAATGGGATACTCCACTAAAAGCCTAATACTGTACTCTTAGATTAAATATCATGCATTTTATAGAGATTTAATCAACTAGCCTTGATTAACTGATTTATCTAACATATTCTATATCATATATAGAATTCCTATACAATAGCGTAGTTGGATGGATAAAATTACCATAATACCCCTCCAACACATATTTACCTTTAAGTTACTATCTTTCTATCAAGGAATAATATTATCGATAATTTTGTTCTTATTGTCCATTTAGATAAAATTATCAACCAATTCATAAAGTTAATAATAAGATATTAGATTTAATTATTCTATGAATCTTGAAATACTTAAAGTGATATTAATATATAGTGTCCTTAACTATTTGGTATTCCTATCAATTCATAAGTCACGACCTCTAGTATGCTAGAGTTCGTCTCTAATTTCACAGAGATTAGTTCTTTAACAAATGAAAAGGTTACAACACATGAAAGCAAGTCCAATAATATATCAAGGATTAAGATCTACATACTAAGAGCTCGTTTGTGGTAATACTATGGCATTCTAATTCTTTATATTACCTAGTACAGTTCAATACACATAACTTATTTAAGTTGTACTAATATTTCTATCAGAAGTCAGACACTTTAATGATTTGAGACACATCATTCCCGTTGGGATAGACAAACACTACAACCTTTAGTAAATAAAGTATTCGTTCTTTATTTACAGATTATGAACTAATTAATTTAGACTTAGATAAAGAAACAAGTCTCCCCATAATTAACACTTAATCATGTTTATTTCTTTGTACACAAATAAAGTCATGGAATCTTTTTCAGATAAATAAACTATCCAATTGAGAGAACTTAATCTAGCAAATATCATAATTGCATATAAGAGAAAGTTGTTTACACTAAAAGGGTAAAATTAGAAATTTAATGCTCTGGAAAATATCCTAATATACTTATCTATTCCGGAGAAATATCTGACTTTTGTTAGATATATTAATTCAGATACTCGATTTGAAAATATACTCTAGAAGATCAACTTTTTGTTATGTGTTAACCATTATAGGGAGATATTATAGTGAGTAAGATAGCCTTTGTAGAAAACCTTACTGATCTTTTTATCAAATCTTTGGCAATCAAAGTATTTGAGGATCACCGAGAGGGAATAGAACTGCATGATATATATCACATCTACTTTAAAGGGCAAGTCGGAGATTGTTGGGAATACATCTTAAAAAGTAGTTTCTTTGTTAGGCATTCTGAATAATATTTATTAGATTTAAGTGTTATCTATTTTTTGTTGATAAATTCCATATTATGTCCCAATTATATACATGTGATGTTTATGTTTCTATTATGCAAACATCTAAAAGTTTCTATAACAAATAATGAGTAATAAAGAATTGTTCGTGGAGGTATTCATATGTGGGAGACTAAATTCTTTATTTTATTATGTCTAAATAAAATATTCACATTCTGCAAATGAAGATGGAATACCTCATTTTGTCATAGAATGTAGTGTTGTCCATTTCAATAGGATTGACTAAGTCTCTAATCATCTAAATGTTTGACTTCGGATATAAATACTAGTGTGTTATAAGAAAGTTATAAATGCGTTGAACTAGACCAAGTGACAATAGAATTTGAGACCGTAACTCAATATTTTATCTTTCACTAATCTAGTACTATTGCAAGATTACCTTAATCCTAGTGATTGTCAGACTTGGTTTCATAAATTTTATCTTTTTGACTTACTAAATGACTAGTTCCGATTATATAGTTTGAACTCCAGTATCTTAGAAGATAAGATATGTGAACTAACGAGAATGCTTACCATGATTTCGACACCATATATATAATGTCACTTTGAGTTTTTTCAATGACTTAGATAATAAAAACTAGGCCCTAGGTATTCACTTTATGAATTTGACTAGTCAATTATTATCTATTAGATGAAAAATGAAAACTCAAAGGTAAATATGTATTAGATGGGTAATAAAGTAATCTTACTTCACTAGTACGATATTGCATTAGGAGTGTATTTATAGGTATAATATATACTAAATAGATCGAGTTAATGAAAGTGTTAGTTAGCTTCACTAAAACATATGACATTTAGTCTAAGAGTGCAATATTATGCCTATAGTGGAGTGCCCCAATATTAGTGAATAAGACCTAATCATAATTAAGAGTTAATTATGATTATAGGTAGTTAGCCCATTAGAGCTTAGACTATTTAGATACATAAGGTCCTCGGTCTAGCTCACACATAGCCGAATTACTAATTGAATGGTCATTTGAGCCCAATAAGCCTACTAGGATTTATATTCTCTAATACTTAAGAGAAAATCTCTAAAATCCCTATAAGGAAGTTACATGCCTACTACAAGCACAATAACTGTGCTTAACATGAAACTGAGAGAGAAAAAGAGAAAGTGAGAGAGAACCGAGCTGTCGTGGGAGAAATCTCATATTCGTTCATTACCGCCAAGAGAGAGATATCCATGGTCATAGACGTGTAATCAAAGAGAAGGAAGAGTGTCTTCTAGATCATCTAATCATCTCTCGTAAGGGATCAAGAAAATGCCCACACACTGGATCATTCAACGGGTTCTAGAGAATAGACAGGAAGGCTCAATGGTTATGAAGTGTTTCTAGATTTTATCTAAACTAAGATCCATGAATTGATTTATGTTAGACTAATGATCCTATATTTATGTTTTGTAAAGTTTCAAGAAAATTTTTAAAGTACCAATTCTACTGCATTTTAATTTTTTTACAAAATTGTGGAAATCTTTTTTCGTAAAATCGTTTTTTGAAATTATTTTTTAGAATTTCCAGCAATGTGCTTCTTATTCTTTTGCTAAGGTTTTCGACATTAATTAGGAATTAGGATTTGTTTTGAAATTGTTTTCGTCTACCTTTTTGATTATCAAGTTGCCACAATTTTGTTAGCCATTAATGTTAACCCAAGATTAGCTAACCCAAGAGGGGGGACGTGAATTGGGTTTTAAAAAATGTTTACAAACTTTTTAAGATAAGCAAATAAATTATGCAAATAATAATATCAAGTAAAAATAGCTAAATAATATGTATAATAACAAGATAAATAAATTAAAGAGATAGGGATAGAGAAATACAAATACTATTTTTATGAGGTTCAACAAATACGGTAGTTTGTCTACGTTCCTGGCTCTTGGCAATCCGCTTCGAGCTTTCTACTATCGGATCAAGAGAATGGGCTTAATTGACCTTTTTACACAATAACTAATTTCTCCTTAGGCATACTCATACCTTTACAATAGCCTTAAATCTGGCTCTGTTACACCTAGCTCGGATTATTTAGACTCTAGTGCTAATCTCACCTGAATAGGTTGTGTATGAATTCGATATCAACCTTACCTCATAATTGCAATATAGTTTTTGTTTTTTGAAACGCTCATCTAGAATCATTCTACTGAATATAATTGATACAAGGTAAAATTAGAGAGAATAAATGTAAATACAAAGTGACAAAAATTGATTTTTGGCTCAATTGATTTTTGTGAAACAGTAGATTTAAAAGTTTGAATTACAAAAATTGATTTGAATAACTTGAAAATATAGAAAAGTTGTTTCAAGTGTTAGAAAAGCTTTCATGTATAGACTTGAAAGAAAACTAACTGTTTTAGACCGTTTGACAGACATTCTGTTATTTTCAGTACACCGAAATACATTTTCAGTCAACTGAAAATACTAGTTGTTGAAAGTGCAGTTCTAATGATCAAATTTGAAAATCTGTTAAAAATTTAACAGAGAATCGATAAACCGAAAACAAGAATCAGTCTGCCAAAAATACTAGAAAGCATATTTTGATTTTTATTTCAAATCTTTTTTGATTCTTTTCAAAATTGTAACTTCCTAAATTGATTATTATGAAATACGGATACTATAGGAATTTATAAATCAATTTAAAAGCTTGTATAAAATAACTTTCAAATTTTGATTGCAGATAAACTAGTTTGACTGTATTAGTTCAAAATTTTCTAATTTTATAAAACATTTGAGCCATAAAGATCATATTATGTGTAAATAAATATTAAAGTACAAGAACTAAGTGTTTAACCTTTGTTAGTCCAAGTCTTATATTCTTGATCTTTGTCTTCAAGCTCTTTTCCATAATCCCCCTTGAATGTCTTGTGATCCTTCTAATTTAGATTGCTACACACTCAAGTAAATTGTTAGTTCTTAATCATATGTTTGTTAACTTCAAAATATGCGTACAAGATTGATTGATAGAAAGTATGACTCAATAATCTTCTCCTTTTTTATGATAACAAACATTTGAATTAAACAGGAGTAAGGAAAAAGAGATAAGCTAAAATAAGTGTCCTTACCAACTTCTTGAAATCTCTCCCTCAAAATATGCTTAATAAAAATAATTTAAACTCCCCCTTAAACTTATAAAGAGTGCATATTTTGAAAAACTATGCCAATAGATACCAATTGTATATGAAAAAATAGAATGACAAAGTTTAATACCAATTAGCACATTCAATAAATCAAAATACATTCTTCTTCCCCTTTTAATATCATCAAAAATTCCAAAAAGAAGAAGGATAACTAAAATATAAGACATAGCAAAGTGAAATCAAATATCCAATTCAAACAATTTAAAACAAGGAGTTCATACATTAGAGTTCAAACAACCAAATCAAAAACTTAGAGTTCATACATGAAATAAAAAAAATAAAATTAAAGAGATTTAAAGAGGAAACATAGAAAAGGAAACAATCTATAGAGGATGAAATTGCCCAAAGAAGGAATGGATCATCATCATCATCTCATCTTGTTGATCTTGGATGATTTGAAATTGACGTTCTTGGTATTGGCGGAATGAGTTGATGTCAGCTGAAACAATCTAAAAATACTCTAGCTCAGTGCTATACAGATACTAGATGTCAAGCTGGATAGTATTGATACATTCTGAGAGGCTGTTAAAGGCTTCATGAAAGTCAAATCCTTGTACAGGTGCCTCTTCAGCATAAGTCTCCTCAGGAGCACCTTCAGTAGTTCCTTGAGCAGTTGTGCCAAGATGACTACCACCAGCTTCTTGTTGAGCATTATACCTTGATCATGTCCTTGTTTGGTTTTGGTGACCCATTCATTGTTGAGAATACTAAATCCCATGATACTAAAAGTCTTGTTATTGATTTCAACATTGATAGTCCAAGGTTTACGCTTGGCCTTATCAAATGGTGGGATATTAAAGTGTTAGAAGATGTGAGTAAGGAGGAAGCCATAAGAAAGAGATGATCTCCTATTCTCTATGATATCAATCATCTCCTCAACAATGAAGTAAGTAGGTTTAACTTTCTACCAATGAGAATGGAATTAACAAAGACAAGGTCACAAAATGTAGGTACATCCCTATGACCACCTCGAGGAATCATTATTACGCTAAATGCACATACGTAAAATAACCACAAGTGCATTGGTTGTAATCAAGTAATAAAGTGATAAGTATAGAGTTGTTGATTCCACAAGGAATTGTGTGTTAAATTATCGTTAATTACAGGAATTATCATGACCTAACTTTATCTAGGCAACTAAATTAAATGAATTTGTAATTAAATAAATATATAAATAAAATATCAAAACTCTATGCACAAATGTACTAGGGGATTGAATTCACTTAACCATTAACTACATCTTTTGAGCACCAATTTTATACTAATCAATTATTCCTAGTTTTTAAGCTAAGAACCTAAAGATATTTCTACTCCTTTTCTCGAGTGCCCAATGAAGTTACTCCTAAATCTCGGTTCCAATATCTCTATTTTGATCTTAGAATTTAAGAATTCATTACGTTCGATGGTTCTTTGATCATAGCTTCAAAGGAACTATAGGTTCTCTCAAACTCTATAAAATCTTAGGTTATATTATCCTATGGTTGTCTCTACGATTCTTTTTCTCAAGTGCCAAATTCTAGAAAGTGAATCATCCAACTAGTAGCTAATTAGTTGAGAAGCATTAAGTATGGAATAGCATAAATAAATTCAAGAACAATATCAAAGAATATATTGAAAATCAAGATATAGAATCAAAGTTTAAGCTACATCATTTCCCAAAGCATATAGCAATTAATTCAACATAGGAGAATCTAATATCAATCCCAACAAGAATTTCATATATCCCAATATGTTCAATAATCAAGCGTAATACAAAATTCAAATGAGAATAAGGTAAGAAAGAGGATGAGAAATACTCTTTTCTGGAGGTAGGACTTCAAGCTTCAATTTCTTCAAGCCACTCTCTCAAGCATCCTCTTTAAGATTTTTGCTCCAAGCTCCTTTCTCTCTAGGATTATTGAGCTCTCTAGTATGTTCTCTCTAACTCTCAACACTTGAAATAGAGGCTTAAGATTATATTTAAGGAGCTCCAACGAGATCTATGCTAGGTGGAATATTAACTATTCGTTCAGATGGCATCAATAGTCCAAATTGCCTCTAAAAACTCGCTTCTGGATACTGTCTAGTGCCACAGTACTCCCTGGCAAGCGTTGTAGTACTTTAATCTCTAGAACTTAGTTTTTAAGGTAGTGCTACGGTGCTACTGTTACACTATTGCGGCACTCTCGGCTTTGGAATTCAGCACGAGAGCTTTTTTTCTTAGGGGCGCCATTTCTTCGTTTTAGCTCCATTTTCCCTGATTTTTATTGTGTTGCATTCGTATCGGACTCAACTTTATTCCAAATAGTTTAACTATCCATATTTATCACTAATATTTCTTAATTCTCATTTATTCTTAAGAACTACAAAAATAAAGGAAAAACACATCAAACTGACAAAATTACTTAAGAATTTACAATTATTTAAGTTGAATAATACTCGATTTGTAAGTGAATTAATCACTCATCAATCATGTTCTCATGATATAAATTGGAATAGAATCTTAGCCTCTAGAGTAAGATCAATGACATGAGACTTAGGCTAAAAGCTATATGGAGAGCAAACTCTAAGTAAGGCTTGTTGAGGGTCAAACTCATCGAGCATAGGCCAAGAATTCGTTATAGGGAACTTGTAACCTCCTAGATATAAGTGAAAAAGATCTGCTAGGAGTTGTTCAGTAACGTCAAGATCGATTTCCTTAAGAGAACTATAGATAGCATGTTATCTCCTAACGATGTGGCACAAGCATAAAACCCCCTAACCAGTCTAGGATATCCTGTCTCCCAAATGGAACAAAATTCAGTCTAACCCATATTTTCTATATACACAAGGAAATTGACATTGGCTAATTCTCTGAAATTAGAGGTTCTACCCAAAATAAGACTTTTCTTAGAGAAATTTTCTTTATATCTAGACATAAGGGCAGGCCATTCTAAAAAAGGAATATCAAACCATGCTTTTGTGCATTGTTCAAAATCCTCTACTCAAATTTCTTTGCCTTTACGACTTGGGTTTTCCCTTCTAGGAGCCATTGGACAAAAGATATGATGATAAAATAGAGACTCAAGGAAAAATCAATCCCAAATTCGGATTCTAGGATTTTAGAAGATGAAAAATCTGAATTAGGTGTCAAAAGAGAGTGAAGAACAATGAAGAAGAGAGAAAAAGTGATGAAATTAACTCTAGTTGGAAGCAAATTGAGTAATCTTGAGAGAAATTTGAGTGGAAATGAGAAGAGAGAGTTTTAGGGTTAGATAGAGAGTATTTTCGGCGGAGAGAGTGAGAAAAAGTAAGTGAAAAACTGTTGATATAACTTAAATAACAGCGGATTGGCTCATTTTTGGCAGACCATAAACTACTTTTTGGTCTGCCACAAATGGCAGAGAATCTACCATTTCCAGGACAATTTTTTGGTAGACCGAAATTTTTTTCGGATTTTTAGTTAAAAATAGTTCAAAAAGATGGAAACGATTAAACCAACAATAAAAACATTGAAAACTTAACAATATAATTATCATACAAGACAAATCAAACAATTTTTAAGTATAGAAAAAAATCAATGAAGCTCAATATGATTAATCAAACCAAGTTTTATACGAATCATACAAAAACAACCTCACTAGAAGGTTTAGTAAAAATATCAGCTAGTTGTTTTTCTGTACCAACAAATTTGAGTAAAATGCCACCTTTTTGCATATGGTTACGAAAAAAAATGATGTCCAATATCAATATGCTTAGTACGTGAATGCAAAATTAGATTTTTGGACAAATTAATAGCACTAGTATTGTCATATTTAATAGGCACATGATTATAATTCATACCAAAATCCATTAGTGTTTGTTTCATTCATAGAATTTGTGCACAACAACTTCTAGCAGAGATATATTCAGCTTTGGTAGTAAAAAGAGCAACATAATTTTGTTTCTTGCTAAACTAAGACACAAGTTATTAATCAAGAAAGTGACAAGTCCCACTTGTGCCCTTATGGTAAATTTGAAAACCGACAAAGTCCACATATAAAAAACTAGTAATGTTAAAGTGTGAGCCTTTTAGATACCATAATCCTTTGAGTGTTAGTTCTAGATTCTTTTGATACTCAAGCTAGTTTTCCACTAAAATACGCATTTTTCTTCACAAAGCATGAGAAACTAGTGTGTCTATCTTGATTGCAATAAGTGCAAGTGTGCTTTGTATCGCATGTACTAGCTTTCATAAAATAATTTTTGAGGCATTTTTGTTTTATAGAAGATTTATAGCCAATGCCTCCTTTGTTAAAAACACATTTTTGTCCACCAAGCATCATGTCAAAATTTTTCTTTACATTAGTAAATTTGTGGACAATTTTAGTTAAGTCAAAAAATTTTTCATTCAAGGAAGTATTTTCTTTTGATAAAAAAATGATCACAATTACTACGAGGCATTTTTACTTCCTTTTCTTTTGTAAACTCTTTAACTATTTAAGACAAGCTAAAAATTTCCTTTTTGAGAGCATTATTCTTAAAAATGAGTTTCCATAATTTTTGTATAAATCATTGAAATCGTTCAATAAACTCTCATATAATAGATCACAATCACTATCATTTTTACTACTAGTATCACTGTCATCAAGAAATTCAATTTTAGGTTCAAGAGAACTTACCTCATTTTCTATTGCCATGAAGCACATGTTGGCAATTACTTCTTATTCTTCTTCATGACTATCATCCCAAGTTAACTTCATTGTCTTCTTTTCTATCTTCTTTCTTAGAGGGCATTCATTCTTCATGTGTCTAGACTTTTTGTATTCAAAGCAAGTTATGGGATCATCCTTTGCTTTCTTCTCTTGATAGTCATTTGCTTTGGTGTTCTTCTTGAAATTTCTCTTTTTGAAGTTTAACTACTTCTTGTACCTTTTAGTAAGTAGGGCAATGCCTTCTAGTTCACTATCTGCAAATTCTTCTTCTTCCTCATTGCTTTCTTGCATGTTGGCTTTAAGAGCAATTCCTTTATATTTCTTCTCTTTCCCTTCGTCTTCATTTGTTTCCTTCATACGGATTTCATAGGTTATGAGGGAACTCATACGTTCTTTAAGAGGAAGTTTACTAAGATTTTTTGCTTCTTGGATGGCCACTACCTTGCTTCTATATACTTGAGGAAGGCTTCTAAGAATCTTACTCACCAACTCATCATTTGAAAAGGTTTTTCTTAAAGCACCAAGAAAGTTAATAATAGATATAAATTTAGTAAATATTTAAGAAATAGATTCATCTTTTTTAATTTTGAATAACACATAGTTTCTTGTAAAAATATTAATTCTAGATTTTTTTTCACGGAACTAGTAATCTGATATGATACTTTAAGCATATTCCACAATTCATAAGCATCTTTAACTTTTTTAATATTATTATATATGTTCGTATCTAGACCACACATAAGAACATTTCTAGTTTTTCCATTTTTGGTGAAAGAGATTTTATTTTTTTCATTTTCATCATATTCCTTAATATCTTTTTCTACTTCTACTTCATTAACAATTTTTATAATTTTAATGGACCTTTTGTGACAAAATACTAAAAATCCAAATCTATAGATCTAAGATATGTGTACATATGACTTCTCTAATAGTTAAAATCACTTCCAAAATAGTGGTATAAAAGGTGACAACCCCTCGTATTGACAAAAAAAAAGTTTTTTGGGCTAGCTATCTCAAAAATAGTTAAGTTCTAAAAATTTGAGCATCAAGCTTTGATAACAATTATTAACCTAAGATTAGATAACCCAAGAAGGGGGTGAATTAGATTTTAAAAAATTTTGGCAAACTTTTTAAGATAAGCAAGTAAACTATACAAGTAATAATAATATCAAGTAAAAATAACTAAATAACATGCACAAGAACAAGATAAGTAAACAAAAGAGATAGAGATAGAGAAATGCAAACACTATTTTTACAAGGTTCAACAAATATGACGGTATATCTATGTCCTCGACTTTTAGTAATCCACTTCAAGCTTTTCACTATTAGATCAAGAAAATGGGTTTGACAGACCCTTTTATATAACAAGTGATTTCTCCTTAGGCATACTCACATCTTTACAATAGCCTTGAATATGGTTCTATTATGCCTAACTCAGATTGTTTAGACTCCAGTGTCAATCTTACCTAAACTATGTTATTTATAAATCTGGTGTCGACCTCACCTCACAATTATAATACAATTTTTGTTTGTTGAAATGCTCAACTAGAATCTCTTTAATGATGATAATTGATATAAGGTAAACTTATAGAGAATAAATATAAACACAAGATATGGTCTAGTTTAGCTCAATTTATTTTTGTGAAAAAGTGGATTTTAAAGTTTGATTCAGAAAAATTGATTTGAACAACTTGAAAGTATGATTAAAGCAATGTAGAAAAATTCAAAAGTTGTTTCAAGTGTTAGAAAAGCTTCCGTATATAGACTTGAAAGAAAATTAACTATTTTAGACCATTTAACAAAAATTTTGTTATTTTCGACCGAAAGTACATTTTTGGTTGTCCGAAAATATTAGCCATTGCAAGTGCAGTTCTAATGATCGAGTTTGAAAATCTGTTAAAAATTGGACAGAGAATCGGTCAATCAAAAATAAGAATCGGTCTGCCAAAAATACCAGAGAGCATATTTTTATTTTTCTTTCAAGTCTTTTTCGATTCATTTCCAAATTGTGACTTCTTAAATTGATTATTATAAAATATGGATACTATAAAAATTCATAAATCATTTTAAAAACTTGTATAAAATAACTTTCAAATTTTAATTAAAGATAAACTAGTTTGACTGTATGGGTTTGAAAATTTCCAATTTTATGAAAAATTTAGGCTATAAAGATCGTATTATGTGTAAACAAGTATTCAAGTATAAGAACTAAGTATTTAACCTTTACAAGTCTAAGTTTTGTATTCTTAATCCATCTTGAATGTCTTACGATTCATCCAATTTAGATTGCTACACACTTAATTAGATTGTTAGTTCTTAATCATATGTTTGTTAACTTCGAAACATGAGTATAAGATTGATTGATACAAAACATGAGTCAATAATTAATTTATTTTCTTTAATCTGGTGATATTTTTTGTGGTTTTATTTTGTGGTATAATTTTGATAAAAATGTGTATATATATATTTATGTGTATCTACATACTAATTTGTGGATATTTTTTTTGTGTCTTTAGATCTCTAGAGTATTTTGGAGTTTTTTTCCCTTGATATTTTTTGCGTTATAATGCATGTGAGTAAAACAACCACAAGTGCACGGGTTGTAATCAAGTAATAAAGTGATAAGAGAGTTGTCGATCTCACGAGGAATTGTGTGTTAAATTATCGTGTCCTAATTTTATCTAGGTAACCAAACTAAATGAATTTATAAGTTAAATAAATACAAAGATAAAATTAAATACAAAAATAAAATATGGACACTCTATACAAAAATGTATTAGGAGATTAAATTCACCTAACTATCAACTGTTTTCTTTGATCACTAATTGCATTCAAATCAATTATTACTTGTTTATAAGCGAAGAATCCAAAGGTATTTCTACTCCCTCTCTCGAGTGCCGAGTGAAATTATTCCTAAATCCCAATTCTAATATCTCTTTTTTGAATCTAAAATTTAAGAATTCATTATATTCAATGGTTGTTTAATCATAGCTTTAAAGAAACTATAGGTTCTCTCAAACTCTACAAGTCCTATGTTATACTGTCCTATAGTTGTTTCTAAAATCCCCTTTCTCAAGTGCCAAATTTTAGAAACCAAATCATCCAACTAGTAGAGTTGAGAAACATAAGTATGGAATAGCATAAATAAATTTAAAAATAATATCAAAAAAAATATTGGAAATCAAGACATAGAATCAAAGTTTAAATTACGTCATACCCCAAGCATATGGTAATTAATTCAACATAGGAGAATCCAATGCTAATCTCAATAAAAATTTCATATATCAAAATATATTCAATGGTAAAGCATAATACAAAATTTAAATGAGACTAAGGTTTAAAAGATGATGAGAAAAACTCTTTTGTAGAGACAGAACTTCATGCCTTCAATCTCTTCAAGCCACTCTCTCAAGCATCCTCTCTAAGATTTTTGCTCCAAGCTCCTTTCTCTCTAAGATTTTTGATCTTTCTTTATTGTGCTTTCAATCCAACTCTCCACACCTTGAAATTGAGTGGAATGTCAACTATTCAATCAGATGGCATCAAAGGTCCAAATTGGCTCTAAAAACTTGCTAAAAATGCACTTCAGGATACTACGTAGCGCTGCGGTGCTCTAACCTCTACAAGTCTAATTTCTAGGTAGCACCGCGATGCTACTATTCAAGTAGTACAATGCTCTTGGTTCTGTAACTCGGCAAGATAGCTTTTTTTTCCAAGGGCGTTATTTCTTCGTTTTAGCTCCATTTTGCATAATTTTCATTCATTGCATTCGTATTGAAATCAATCCATCTATAAGGGTTGAAATACCCATATTTATCACCAATGCATCTTAATTCTTATTTATTCACAAGAACTACAAAAATAAAGTAAAAATATATTAAACTGATGAAAATGCCTGAGAATTTACAATTATTTAAGATGAATGATACTTGATTTGTGAGTGAATTAATTACTCATCAATATTTGTTATTTATTTTAGATTTTTTTTCATATTAATTATTATCTTTGGCATTGCTTTAAATGATCTGTCTATTTGTATTTATGACTTTAAAGCTTTTTATACAAATTATATTAATGGTTTTTTGATTTTCTTATATTATTCAAATTTGGGAGAGAGAAAAAAAATAGAGACAAAAAAAAAGCAAAAAAAAAAAGGAAGGATTGAAAATAGAGTATAAAAGTGAAGGACTTTTTTCTAAAATATTTTTTTGGAATTTTTGTTAAATTTTAGCAATATAAGACTTATTTTCATTATTTGGTTACTTTAACTATTTGTGTTCAATAAGTTTCTTTTTTTTAATATATATATATATATATATATATATATATATCTATATTTCTTTCATTATATGTTTAATTCAGATATTGCCATCTATTTAATATACTTTAATGCCTTATATGTATCTCTTACTCTTATTTAATTACGTCTATTGAAGTTACCTTTTTACTCTTTATATTCTATTTTTATTTACCTTCGTGCTGTTAAGTCTATAATAATGGAGTTATCTAGTACTAATATGCCTTAAGTTTTGCTATGCTCTTATTTATATTAAGTTGTTTTAAGTATTTTTCTTATTGTTTTATGTTTTGTTCATTTATGTTGATAAGAGAATGAAACAAAGGTGCTTGATGTAAAATAAGTTGAACTTATGACTTACAAATGGGTTTTTCAAATTATTAGAATTAAAGTTGAATCTGATACGGTCGTAACACAATGAAAATGAGGCAAATTAGAACTAAAAGAAGAAATAGCGCACCCAGGAAGTTGAAGTACCAAACCAATGGAACAGTGGCTAGGGTTCCAAAAAATGGTGCCATAGTGCCAAGTCTAGGAAATTTTTGCCACCGTGGTGCCGTCGTCTGTATCCTAGGTGAATAATTGACGGTCAAGATCAACTTTTTGGGGATCCAAGTATCTAAATTTGACTTGACTTAGGTTTGCATGAACCTCCTCTTTAAAACCCTATCTTTGGGGTTGAAAGAGGCATGTTGAGATAATGAGAAAGAGAGTGACAGCCATAGAAGGAGAGGAAGAGGAGGAAGAAGAAGATCAATACATGCTCCAACCTATCCATTTCTTGATTTCCTTATCAACATCAACATCATAGTTTGTTCTTAGGTTTTTCTTTTCTTCTTTTTCTTGTGAGTTTTTCTTTGAATTTTCCATATTTAGAGAGTAGTATAGTTGAGAGCAAATCCTAGAGAGAGGATTCAAAGAAGCAAGAACCAAGCTTGGAAGAAGAGCTTGACAACATTCATGAACACCTTCAAGGTTTTCTAAGTGGGAGTTCTATAACTTTTCTCTTTGATTTTGTATTTCTTGAATTTATTGGATTATAATGTTATTATTCTCAATTAATATTTTGAACTAAATATTTTTTTTGTCTAGTTTTACTATGTAAACTAACCTAGTTTCTTGTGTTTTTTTATTTCTCTTCTTTCATTAATTAAATCCATTATTGAATTATTTATTTTATCTTATTCTTATTACTTCTATTTAATTGATTACTAAATAGATTGCTGAGTGAAATTTCTATGAGCTTGGTAAGGGGATTAGAAATTTGGACTTAGGTGAAACAACATGAAATTACCTAGTTTTGGATAAGTTTACATAGGATAGAAATATACTTATCTGACTTGTGAAACCTCCTTGAGAATTACAAGACATAATGAATCTAATCAATTTATGTTAGGAGTAACATACTAGTTTATCTAGGTGTTTTCACTTATATCTTGGAAAGAAGTTTGTGAATACATTTGAATTCTCGATTGACAACTCTAGTAGATTGATTAATTTAAGAGAGAAATTATGAAATAACATGACAAAAGAATTGTTGGAGAATTAGTAAACTTAGATATTTTCTTATTGATTTATCTTTTATTCATATGCATGATAATTTAGTTTCTTTTATTGTACTTCTTCAAAATCTATATTTTGGTTGTTTGGATAAAGTTAGAATTGACTAATTTTACTACTTTGCTTAGACTTAGTAATCAATCCTCGTGAGTTTAACACTCTTAACTCCTAAATCTATATTACTTATGACCACGTGCACTTGCACAGGAGTGTGTAATTTTATAGTTGCACAAAATTAATTACTTAACTTAAACTATCCTAACAATCTAGTATAGTAGTAAGAAAGGGATGATCCCTTGGAGAATTATAGCAAAATTAAATCCTATTTAATCTTAGCTAACTAAGCAGGGGATTTCAAATTCAAATAAAACATAAAACAAAATAAAGTAAAGTAAAGAATACCGAATAATCAAACAATAGCTAAGAACATACATCCACCACTAACCCCTTTATCAAAATAGCTACTAGAACCTTTCTATTACTATTCTATTGAGGCTATTGACCTAAGCTAACCTACAGATGCAACACTAACCTATTTCTTTGTAGAGTATTAGACAAACATCTTAATCTTCCTATCAAACAATTGGCAAATACACAATTCAATAGAAGTGTTAAATATCAAAGATAAAGTCAATCTAAAGTTAAGAGTCTACAAACATAGAACATCCTAATCTATGTCATATTTTCCATCATAATTAATCTATTCAAACGATATCAATTAATTATGATAATGATAATTAAAGTATAGGTAAATATGAACAACCTCAATTTATTGAATAGAAAATCATATATTCACAAAGCAGAGGAATTGAATATATAGCTAGAGTTTCAACAAACCCTTAGCTAATAAGAAAACTAGCCTAACATGATTATGAAATTAGAAGATATGCTAATTAGAAAACAAAGAAAAAATTATACAAAACACTTAGGAAGAGGGTAGCAATTCTGAATGGAAGCCTTCCAGATCACAAGCGTAATCTTTTTTTTTCTATCTCCTCTCTCTAGGCACTCTAAGGTTCTAGGCAATTTCTCTCTCAATCTCACACTTAGGTCTCTCCAATTCTGACCTAGAATGAGCCTTATATAGGCCATGACTTATCAATGGCATAATTGTAATTAATTAATAGATAAGTTAGAGACATAAAAGAACTTAAATTCGACAAAAATGTTGTACATACAGACTACTGACGTGGTGGCACTTGGGGCTCACTTCAGGGGCACTGAGTTTCTGGAGGTCCTGGATTTTCACACCAGTGCCATGACACTCGGGTCTGGCATCACGGCACTAGTCCCTTTTTAGCCCAGTTTTGCTTTTCTTTGTAATTTTGTCCCTTTTTCACTCTAGTTTCATTCCTTTGTTTTCTATTTCACTAAAAGTACCTAAAAATACAAAAACTGTTTAAATTAGGCTAAAAATATAAATAAACTAATAAAAATAACACTATTGAATAACTAAAATAGATAGAAAAATGGCACCTATCGCCCTTTCTTTAATTGAGTCTTCAAAACGGATGAGTATGTTTTACCATCACCACCTGAAATGACGAAAGAGAAGCGTTGCAAAAAGTGGGCTTGTAGAAATTATCATGCCATATTTGGACTTATAATTAATAAGCTGAAAAGCTCAATCATTATTTCATCGAATAACTTTTAGAGCCAATTTGGTAGGATTGTAAATTTTAAGGAAAATACTTTTAGCTATGCTGAAAGAAAAATCCGTTATAATGTAAAGTATCTGAGTGTTTGGTAAATTGTAATTTTGAAGTGTTGTGACTTGAAAAAGTTATATTAAAGTATTTTGGTAAACTGTATGATTTAATTGTTATACAAATATAAAATAACCAAAATAAACATCATTATGCAATTATGTATATTTATGGAAAGAGCTTATTAATATTTTTTTATAACTATTCATATTTTGTACATACTAAACATATTAATACTTTTTTAAAAAAAATTGATATGAAAATAAACTTAATTAAATTAGCTACTCAATTAAATTTATTTTATTTTACTTTATTTTCATCTGAATTTAAAATTTCAATAAAGAATCAATTTTGTTACTTCAAAATAACTAATATGAAGAGTATTTTAGTCAATTATGATTTAATTATATTAATATTCTTTTAAAAAAAATTAATATGAAAATAAACTCAATTAAATATTTAGCTTTTTTGCTTTTAAATGAGGGTATTTTAGTCTTTATAATTTATTCATTAAAAGATAGTAAAAATTTCCGCATAACTAAAAGGCAAAGCTGCCTTAGGCCAAGTTTGGTTTCGGCTATAACTTTATCAAAAATTATTGAATGATATGAATTTAGGAGTTTTTACCGAATATCTTTTGACCCATAGATTATTCGAAAAATACTTTTAGCTTGTTAAATAGCTAAACCAAACTGAGCCTTAGAATGCGTGGAGGAGGAGGAGGGACAAACTTATAAACATTAAACTTTTAGAATGTTTGGTCAAAAAATAAATGTAATCTTTTCTGTCGAGGAGGTATTCATAAAAATTTTGTAAGGCTACCATGTTTCTAAGTAATGTACGCATATCATATACTATTCTTCTTTTTTGCTTGATCATTTAAAATTTGCTTTTAATCAAATTTTTATTTAAGTAACCAATCTTTATTGTAGTAATATTTTTGTACTTTTAATAGAACGAGACTACGTCTGTGCATCGTATAAGAACATTGTGATTTTTCATTAAAAGAAACTGAACATTGGACGACTCACTTTTTAAGCATCCTGATACATTTGCAAGTATAGTGGCCGTTGTAAAGCAGTATTATACATCAATTTTCCTTAACTAATAATTTTTATTTATTGATTCAAATTCTCGAACTAATATCCAATATTAGTCAAGAATTATTATTTATTGATTCAAACTCTCGAACTAGTATCCAATATTAGTCGAGAACTCGTCGAGTTCTCGAACTAATACTTAATATTTTGCATGTAATTAAAATTCTTTATCAGCACTTTTTAGTCGTCAAGATATGACCCTAAAGACGCAGGTCACGAAGTAGAGGGCTAATATCAGCCCACTTTCGTCCCCATGGCCCTTTTGATGTCCTTCCTCCTTTTAAGATAAAAAAAAAAAATCTGTTTCTTTTTCCTGACAAAAATAGGTATTTTATGGTTTAAATTGTAGTTTTTTCACTAATTTAAGATTACTCATTGTTTATACTATGATTTTAACCGATTGTTATTATTACTTTTATTAATTTCATAGTTAAACGTTCATTTGAGAGTATAGTTATGTGGAACTCTAGCTTCTCATATTGCTAAATCTTGGACATACATTGTCCATGCATTTCTACTCATGAAAGTGTTAATTTTAAGTGTTTATTTGTTAAACTCATTTTTTTTTGTAATTTTTTTAATATGAATTGTTTTGAATTCAAAAATTTTTTATTCTATTATTTGCGGATTTTAAATATGGAAATATTTAATTTTTATATATTTATTTTAGTTGAAGCTTAGAGATGATTACCTTGTAAAAATTTACAATTTGAGGTATGTTCACTAATTATTCTTTGAACTTGTGTGTGATTACCTTGCATTTTTTCTTCATTTTACATTTGTTTTTTGAAAAGTTTGATTTCAGAGTAAGGTTCTGAGAAATTGTGTGTTTCATTGATCGAAGAATGTTATAATTATGTGTGATTCTTTGTATTGGATTTTTTTTATTAGCAGTTTGTGTTGATATATGTATTCTAATGATTAGCTCTTAGTTTGAAAAAGGGGATACTATGCCATTAATGTTTTGTCAATCGTCACTGATTTATAATTAGCTAGTTGTTGTATTACCAAAAAACAATTAGCTTGTTGTTGGGAATCAAGAGAGGTTATATCAAAAGAAAAAAAAAAACAGAATTCATTATTCATTATTCAATTAGAAATTATTTATAAATATGAAAGTACCCAGAAATAAGCTAGTACTTAGTTATGGAAGATTAAGTTCAAATTTTTTAATCATTCAATTTTTTTCTTCAAATTGTATTTAGACTGAATAAAAAATGGATGTTAATGAATAGATTATTGATCGAGTATAGAAATACAGTTGATAAGTTTTTGGTGTTTGTTATAAGAAATACAAAAGATCACAATGTTATTATGTGTCCTTATTTGTTAGAAATCTGACGAACTTAGATTTATCACTTTCTATATCTACTACAAAAAATTATTATAATAATAGAGAAATAAAAATATGAAATAAAATAAATCACTAAAACATAAGAATTTAAGTTTATAGTTTGATAATATTTTGTAATTTGAAATTTGAATTGATCAAATTTGAATTATATTTTCTTGGGTTAAATATGATTTAATTTGTTTAACAAATTTGAATTTAAAAAAGATCCCATTGTGACGTGTGCTGCCTCCCCACAATTTGGGGAGGTGTTTTATTAGAAAAAAAAAAAAGCAATTAAAAAGCTAATTAAGATTAAGTTTAATAAATACTATCTTCCTATTATCCCAACTTAAGTGTGTTCATTTGGTTTTTAAAAAGATAGAACCATTTTTTCCAAGAGTAGTAAGTCTTTTAGAAACCTTAAAAAGAAAAGAGAGAAAAGTGTGACTATCTCCATTATTTATCTTATTATTCGTACGAGTTGAGAATAATAACAAGCACATAAAATAGAGATCTTTAGTCCTGCAATTCCATACTCCTGTCCTGCAATCAACATTCATTAGCAAAGAAGAAAATCAATTAGAAGATCGTAATTTTGAAGAAAAGTTAGGATGTTCTATAGAGTATCAAGGATTGTATTATAAAACTCTACGTGAGCTTATTAGACATGCAAAATTCTTTGAAATCTAGGGCTACCACCTTTCCACTACGATCTATTTTAAAATCAATCATAGACAATACCAAATTGAAAAATATATATGGCAAGACAAATTTTAAATGTACCAGGTCCTAGAACAAACGAAAAAGACACAAGAACAACTAGATGTTATACAAAAATCATTAACCATCAACATGACCTTAAAAGAGAACTACAAAAAAATCTTAAATCAAAATCAAGAATAAAAATCCTTTAGCTTATAGAAAGATCCTACAAATGCGAATATGAAATCAAATACAAAGAAATATACAAATAAGATGATTAGGCCGCAAAACAAAACATCGCAAGAGAAAAAGAGAATAAAATTGATTAGTATAAACAAATAAGAAAAAAAAACATTACTAAGGTTATGCTTGGATACGCTTACAATTTTTTGTTTATAAAAATTGAAAACGAAAAAAAAAGTCATGTTTATGTTCTTTAGTTGTAAAAACAACAAACTTGTTTAGCGATATACCAAATTATTTTTATTTTTAAAAAACAAAAAACATAAACTTGCTTGGTAACCAACAAAACATTTTTGCTTTTTGTTTTTTTTAAAGAGAAAATATAAACTTACATGGTAACTGTCTGTTAGGGTTTATGCCTACAAGAATGTATATTTTGGATATTTGTTGAATTAATAAAATGACATTTTTCTATTTAAATTTGTTCATAATTGGTATGTCATTAAATATCAGAAAATCTCTAGTTTATTTATGTGACCAAAAATTTAGCATATAAATGTTATATACATGAGGATTAAATTTATGGATAATAAACTAAATATAGTCCGTAATAATTAATTAAAGTTTGGGATCTATAATTAAATATTATTAGTACGGTCCATTAACATTGAGAATGTAATAGTTTTATCCGGACTATTGATGTGTTGACATCATAATGGAGGTCATTTATATAATTTGATTATATAGGACTGGACTAGACATAATTTAAATCTCACATAAATTCCGTTAACTATTGAGAGTTCAAATAATGTCAATATATGATTATATGTAGATCAATCTTAATCCCAAGTAGTTATAGACTCCTATTTATAACATTATATTCTTTAACATACTTGTTAAAGGTTTGTTTTTAAACAGATCGAAATACTTGTATCTTGCGAGCATGATGAGATGAGTAGCTGGAAATATAACTTACAAATATGGAATCCATTCTTTTCATTAGGAAGCTAGAAAGATGATTCCCTTGTGTATTGATTCAGGACTTGAACAGTTTGAGTACTCAATTTATAATAGATTTATAAATTAATT